>MTQE01001141.1:5102390-5112883 GCA_014337955.1 Aspidoscelis marmoratus | reverse complement strand
GGTACTCCTGGACTCTGCACTAACACTTGAAGCTCAGGTGGAGACCGTGGCCAGGAGCGCCTACTCTCATCTACGGCTAGTATGTCAAGTCTTTCTAGATAGAGACAACCTGGCCACAGTTATCCATGCTCTGGTAACCTCTAGATTGGATTATTGCAATGCACACTACATGGGGCTGCCCTTGAAGACGGTCCAGAAGTTGCAGCTAGTGCAAAATGCAGCCCCCAGAGTGCTGACTGGAACAGGTAGCCAGACACATATCACACCAGTTCTAAAAGAATTGCATTGGCTGCCAATTCACTACCAGGCCCAATTCAAGGTGTTAACTTTAACTTATAAGGCCCTAAATGACTTGGGCCCTAAATATCTAAAGGAACACCTTCTCCCATACCGACCTGCCTGTGCCTTGAGATCCAAGGAAGAGGCCCTCCTGGTTGTCCCACCACCTTTGGTAGTGAGGCTGGTGGGCACCCGGGAGAGAGCATTTTCAGTGGTGGCCCCCAGACTGTGGAATGGTCTCCCCCTTGAGGTGTGCCATGCCCCTTCCTTGTTATCATTTACGAAGGCTGTAAAGACATACCTTTTTGCCTTGGCCTTTGGCTAAGGAGATCCATTCTCCTTATTTAACTGTGTACCTTATTTTAATTTTGTTTTTAATATGTTGTTCTTAGTTGTTTGATCTGTTGTTACCCGCCCAGAGACCTTTGGGTATGGGGCGGGATAGAAATGGAAATAAATAAATAAATAATAAAATAAAGGTGCCTCAGAGCACCTCAGAGGCCAGTGGCATCTGACCCTCATGTTTGCAACCCTTCTCTAATCCACCTCTTCCAGCATAGAATGTCCATGAAAGGGGGAGGAGCAGACTGGTGTGCAAACAATCCCACCTGTGAACCTTCGCTGAGCCGCCTCTGAGCCGCCTCCGAGATGTGTGGTTTGTTTCACTGTGTGTGATCCCAAACCAAATGCTTTGCTGAAGCTTGAACAATATCTGCAGGACTGTAAAATGATTGTACGTTTTCCACATAATAATAAAACTGTTAACAAGCCACTGTTAAATATTTTACATTTTTATTGTTGTGACCCTTTCTTAGGCTGTGGTCACACTTAGGGTTTAATCCAGCTTCAGTCCATTTTCAGAGTGACAAGCTGTTTTCTTTCAATGTTAAATAACTCAGAAAGTTCACCTTTGGGATAGATAATATGGAAAAAAAATTACTGGTCACTTTGCTGATATGTTCTCTCGCTCTGAAAGTGGACTGAAACTGGATTAAACATTAGGTGTGACCACAGATCTTTGAGTGACAGGCTAGATATAAATAATAAATAAATAAAACAGAAAGTGAATATATGTTTTTAGACTGTTGGTAAATGACTGAAATTAATCTGATTTGTTTAGGTCATATCCTGGCTCTGCCGCAAATGGATTATTCTTCTCAGAGCATCAGTCTTAATATCGGTTGCTTCTTTGCCTACCACGGGCACCTTGCATAGTATAATTAAGGAAAGAAGCAACATACCTGTAAGAGTCCATATTTTAAAACATTTTGCAAAAGGCGTTGGCGGACTACAAAATTCACCCAACTTGTGTGGCACGAAATGACAAAGGTTCTCCACGACCTTAAGAGCGTATCTGAATCACTGGGTAGGTAGGGGGGTGAAAGCTGCCATAACTCCCAATAACACGGAAGCATCTTCTGCCAGATAAATAATACTTCTCAGACCCTGAAGTGAAGCTGTAAAGGCTCAGCTGCCACAGTGCAAATTATATACCATAACAGAATGACAAAATTTTGCTGCAGATTTGCCATTTATTCTCGTAAGCGACTGCAATGGTATGTTTTATCAAATTCTATTGATTTCACCCTCCCCAGTTTTCTCTTTTCCTTCATCAATATAAATTTTCATATCACTAATTCATGTTTGCTTCTAGTGCGCACAGACTAAATGCTTCAGAAGTTCAAAAGTGTTTTTCAGAGCCTTAGTGTTCCTCTTGTTGCACAGGGTATGCATGAAAGGAAGAACATCTTCTGATACTTCTTCATTTACAACTTAAAGTGTGCTTAGGAGGTGATTTTTACTGAAGCTAAAATTCTTCTCAAAAATCAGGTACAGTACTCTGCCCTGAAACACAAGCAGTTTTGGGGGGGAGGGAACCATACTTTAGGGGTGTTCTCTTCAGTTTCCCCTGACCCAATGAAAAGCCGTGATTTCCTGTGGCCCAGCCCAATCTCTTCCCCCAGCTGTCCACCATTATGTGCTACTGAGATCGGGCTGCCTTAAAGGCAGGGGAAAGCTGTAACATTGTAACAAGAGTTCAGTGTAACAAATTGGCAGCTTCTGTCCTGGGGTTGTGAAAGTGTGTCTCTTCTTGCGTCCCTCCCTTCTTCCATTCATGCCTTCACCTGCATCCCTGCCATTTCAGGCTACTCTGACGTTCTGATCCAGCACAACTGTCGGCACCTTGTGTGAAGGCCTCCCTATTCCCGTCCATCCTTCCTTCCCTCCCCTCTGCCATTTTGCACTGCTTTGACCTACGGATCTAGCACAAAACACCAGGGAAAGTGATCTTTAACATGAGAAGCTCTGCTGTGTTGGGCTGCCAAAAGATTCCATTGAGTCAGGGACAGGCTTATATAAGGGGTGGGGTTTGAATGGCCCACCTGGATGAAGTCAGGATATGATGAAGGACAGAGGGGAGGATGTTTCTCCCCTCTGAGTTCACATAAGCTAACAGTGGGAACACCAAAATCAGAGCTCACTGCTGATTTTAAAAAACCTGCTATAACCCAGAATTAAAATGCCCAGTGGGAACCTGGTCTTAGTGTATTTTAAATGCAATTTTCACCTTTTTTAAAATACTCAAACAATTCCCAAAATGTTTGCGGTTTGAACAAGAACCAGGTTCTAGTTCAGCCTGGTTCTAGATCAAATTGAACTCAACATGGTTCAGTTCAAATTTAATCAAACCATGTTTTTAAGTCTGTACATGCCTCTAGTTCTTTTCTATTATACTTGCCTGAATACAGAGGCAAGTGGAAAGCTATTTCTTGTTTATTTTTATACTAAAAATGAAAGGAAGGTTAAGTATATCAAGAAGCGCACAGGGGGCATGACCTCACAGAACTGCAGGAGCTAGAGTGCTCCTTGGAGTAAAAACCACAGTGGTCTCTGTCTCAGATGGTCCACATGGGGTACAGAGTCCTGTACAGTTTTGTTGGACTCAGAAACACCCCCAGAAGTGGGAGATTTATGGTATGGCACCAAAATCCCTCCAGCATGCAATTTTGGTGGTTTGGGAGCTTTTGCTCACTGGTCTCAAAGAAGACTGAGATGGGCCACTAGCAATGCAGGCGTCTGCTGGAAACCCTCTGCAGCACACACTGATTCCCAGAGTGCAAAAGCAACCACAAGTTCCCTGCCCCTGCATTAGGAAATAACCTTCTTTCCTCCCCCTTAATTCCCACATTGCAACTTGAGAAAAGTACAACTTCATAGCACAGCAGAGCAGCATTGTAGAATGGATGCTTTTAACATTTATTTCCAGGAAGACAAAGAACCAAAAGAGGTGAGACTGTTGCTCACACATTTTTTTGCTAATGGAATATTGTGTTATTTGAATATGGGAGGTGAAAAATATCTTAAAAGCAGGAAAAGAGAGAGATGGGGAAGGAAGGCGTGGAAAAAGAACACACTTGTTCAGCTCAGGGTGGAGAATGGCGATGGCAACATGGCCAACCATGAACAAGCACCCTGTTCCTTTGTCTGATTCTTGGCTAGTTTCTGCAAGGTACCTAGAGACCATGCCTGCTGCTACCAGAGAATGCAGCATCTGCACACCAGAGTGGTCCCTAGAAGACCGTGCGTGGCAACAGCAGTTGGGTAGGTCACTGGCACAAAAACCCCAAGCCTAGCCCTAAACACCTTAAAACAGTCTCCTGAGTAGGGATGTGCACAAATGTTATTTTGATATTCTATTTGAATCCAATCAAATACCTGAAAATTCAATTCAATTCAAATCTGTTAAATGTGCATTTGACAAGATTCAATTCGTTTTTGACAAATTTGAATCTATTCGTTTGAATTTTGATTCGAATCTGCGCATATAAATGTCAACGACATTCATCTGAACGCCTATGTACACCTCTGTACACATCCGTATGCATCCCATAGGCAACCTGTTTTCGTCGCCTACACATCTGTACAAATGCATACTGATGTGGGAAAGATGCAGATCTTCATGTACGCATTGTGTATGGACGTGTACACGTACGAATGTCCGGATAATTTGAATGAATAGATCCAAATTTTGAAATTCGACTTGGATATTTACATTCGAATTTTGGGACATTCTATTTGACATCGAATGTTGAAATTCGGCACATTCAATCAAATTTTGTATGCCTACTTCTGAGTGTTCATATGAATGTCCGAAACATTCATATTCATAGAAATGTTAATGTACAAATGTCCTAACATTTGATTCATGTACGAATGTCCAAATTCATACGAATTCATACGAATAACAAATGTTACAAATATTCATGCACATCCCTAACGGAAAGCCCTGGCACATGATGTTGTCCTGTCCACCACTCTGGATCGAGCAATCTGGACCAACCCTGGCCTACACATCCCACTTCAAGGAGGATGGTACTGAAGCAAATGAAGAGGGATGTGACTCAAAAGTGGTTTGCAGGTGCATTTTGTGAATGCATTTTCTGGCCTTTAATGTGGATTAAGGCACTAGCATACAGGCCATGATACGGCTTCACTTAAACCTTCTTCAGTCCATCTTCAGGGCTGACTGCTCACACCTGTCCATTTCTGTCCATTTTATTTGTGGACTTTCCATTCAGGAAAGTCCAAATAGGGGGGAAAGCCCACAAATAAAAGAGATAGAAATAAAAAGATGTGAACAGTCAGAACAGAAGACGGTCTGAAGAAGGTTTGAAGTAAAGCTGTGACCACAGCAACAGATGCTATCAGTTCTAAGCTGCTTTTGAGCCACATTTTTAAAGCTGTGTGCAGATCCTATCTTAGTTGTGGATCTGTTCCTCAGTCAAGGCTGAATTTACTCAGTATGTTGGATTTTGGGACAGATGAGGAGGAAAAGAAAGGTAGGAGAGAGAGAAGATGATCCCTTCTCCTGGCATTTTCAAAGAACTAGAAAGCAAGGGAATCAGCAGCCATTTATAGGGGGTAACCTAAGCATTGCTTGCAATATGGGTTAATGTAAGGAGACTGTCATCATCGCAGGTGTCGTGCTGGCTGGAAGGCGGATGATCAGAGGTCTCTCTGATTGACCCTTCCTCTCCTCCCAGAATTAGTTGTCTACACTAGGGATGTGAACAAATGCAATTTTCAACATTCAATCCGAATTCAATATTCAAATATCCAAATTTGTACAAATAAAGAAAAACGAATTCCTGGGCATTCAAACCGATACAAATACATTCATATCTATTCGTTCGAATATTTGATATGTATCCACTGGTACTAATCTTGTACACATCCATACATATCTCATTTTCATCCTGTACATATCTGTACGGATGTGTACGGATACACGCAAGATGTGTATCTGTTTACATACAGATGTCCAAATTATTCATACAAATAACTCAAAATATTCATTTACGAATGCTAAAAAATGAAAGTCTGAACATTCAATTTGTATACAAATGTCTGAATTCATGCAAATAATGAATATTTCAAATATTTGTGCACACCGTAGTCGACACATCTGGGCAGGTGAAATCCTAAGGGACCTGCACACTCCATAGTCCTCCCTGGAACCAGCAATGGCACCAGGTACTATTGCTACCACAGAGCTACCTGGGGTTTTGCACCCCAGTATTTTTTTAAAAAAGAAAAAGCCATAGGAAGCTCGCTCTGTGCCCACAGTGCTCCATTCTGTGAGTGTTTTAATTTAAACGAAGCATTGGGGAAGTGAGAAGGAGATACTAGCAACAATCATCTAAAGCAAGATGTATGTAGCATACAAGTCACTGCCTTCAGGCATTAGGTTAAGGCCTGGGGCTGTCTCTCCCAGTCATTTAATTAATGCTGCTCTGGGCATTTCTTCCTTTTCAACGTATCCCTTTCACAGTATGGGCAACCTGGCTCTTCCTTTGTAATTTTATCAAACAGGCCACCGACAGGGAACTCACAGCCCTGCAGCAATGTCATTTAAAGCATAGCCTTTAGAAACCCACCATCTCTCTCTCCTCTGCTCTCCTCACCTTACCCTGCCTTTTGCCATTAATTGGACAAAATCCAGTGTTGTGCCATTATCTTTGCATTTCGTAATAAAATTGTGGCTAGCACTTAGGGGACAAATTGAATAATACAATGCTAATGGGCTTAGAAGCATGGTGGGTGAGCATTAATAGCAACACGCACATCAGGAGTCATTTCATAAGGTTGTCTCTGCCCCTTCTCTCAATGGCTATGAGAACTGATGCCTAGGTACTTCCCTCAGATTGGAGAGACAGGCATGATGCCTCTAATGGCCATTTGAGGAGATTTGAGAAGCAGGTGAAGGTTTTGCCTTTGTCTTCTGCTTGAGATGTAATAATTAGTGGGCCAGAATGGGAGAATAGGATGCTGGACTAGTTGGACTGTAGCCAAATCCAGCAGGGCTCCTCTTGTATTCTCATGTCCCTGTGAGTTACAGCCTCTCCAGGTACTCCTGTGAGCCAGTTTGGTTTAGTGGTTAGGGAGCCAGACTATTATCTGGGAATACCAGGTTTGGTTCCAAACTCCTACATGAAGCCAGCTGGGTGACCTTGGGCTAGTCACAGCTCTCTTCTGAGCTCTCACAGACCCACCTATCTCACAGGGAGTCAGTTGTAGGGAGAAGAATAGAAAGCTTTGTCAGCCTCTGTGAGTCCCCTTAAATGGGTGAGAAAAGACAGATAGAAGAGCCAACTCTTCTTCTTCTTCCTGCATTGCCATAATAAAGGTTTTTGGGGGCATGCAGTACAGGGCTGGAAGATTTTTGCTTGCACTGCTTCCTACCTTCACAAGCATTGGCATGATAAATGGACAGATAGAAAATGGCCATGAAAGTCATTTTGGTCAGGCAGAAAGTAACTCAAGCAAGCTGCCCCTGCCGATGTCATCTCTCTTCACAAAGCCAGCAGGGGTAAAAAGTAGCAAAACCAGGTTATACAAAATCATGGCATCATCCAGACAGGTAGTGGAAGGGATGGGATCCGGGGCAGGAGCCTAGGAGCCAATGAAGTGGCAGGCAAGCACCATGAGTCCCGCAACTGTCCCAGGACATCAGTGGAATGCCGCTGCAAAGAGAACCCTTCTCCAAGATCACTTTGTGGACCTCTGGAAATATGTCCAGAAATCAGTCCTTTTTGCTGCTTTGGAAAGCAGCCTGGGGGGAATCAGGCCCACTGAGTCACTCCTTCCTGCTTGTACGTCCACACCAGCAGTGGTGGTGAAGGTGACTGCAGCTGCAAATCTCACCTCAAGAGTTGTAAATCCATGATTGTCAGTAAGTCACCTGTTCCCAGGAGACACGGGAACCAGGAAATGATGGGTGTGTGCCTGTGTGTGCCTACCTGTGCATGTGTTTGGGGTGGCATCCTTGGTGCCCATCTGAATGCAACCCGTGTTGTACGAGACTCAGCAGCATTGAACCTGAATTGCTAATGTTATTTAAGCAACCTAGACCTTCAGTGCAGGGCAATAGGCTAGTATCTTGCTGCTCATTGCCGTATCCTCTCCAGTACCTGCACCTGTTGTGTCCCTTCCAGGACCTGCCAACAACTGCATCCTCTCTAGCACCCATCCTATCCAGCACCCAGAAGCTGAAGGAAAGCCCTTCGCTCTGGTCAATAGTAAAACCAGCCTTGCTGTCTCTCTTCATTTCCTTTCTTTTCCAGGTCGCAACAGGAGTGGAAGAGACAGAGATGAAAGAATGCATAAAGATGTAAAGGATTTTATTTATTTTTTTAGCAATATTTTTCACTAAGCAGTCCTCACAAGAGTTGGACCTCCTTGCCAAAACTGCTTCTATGAACACTCATTAAGGGTTTGGAGATATTTGGATGCAAGACTGTTGCTTCAGGCCTTTTCCCATCAATAACCTACGACAAGGGGTGATAGCTGGCAATGGAAAAAAGAGAGCAAACATTAAAGCAGTCAGAAGAGCAAATGCAAATAAAACAGCTTTGGGCCATGTGCTGTTTAGCACAGACACCAGCCTTCTTTGCTCTTAGCTTTGGAGGTTCTTATGCTGCTTCTTTCCACATCCTTAAAGATGAACATGAGAAAAGAGTTCAGATATTGGCCCTCTAATTCAGAAATGGCCCCGGTGTTTAGATTCCAAAGCATGGGTTCTGGCAACAGAGCAATGCTGGTGGTCCAGTTTAAATTAAGGGTGTGCATGAATCTGATTTTGGGGGCTCAATTTGATTCAAATCAAATATCCGAAGATTTGAATCAATTTGAATGTTTAAAATTCGAATGTATTCACATTTAATTTGGTATGAATACATTCAAATCTATTTGTACGAATTTTCAATTCGTATTTGAAGATATAAATGTCGACATTTGTATGTGTCCATACACATTTGTATGCATCCATATGCCTCTGTACGCATCCTGTTTTTATCCTATATGCATCCTGTTTTTTTCCATATGTATCTGTACAAATGCATACAGATATGAATAAGATGTGCACAGATACATATGTAATGCGTACATATCTGTACACATACAAATGATTCAAAAATTTGTTTGAATGTTAAATGTGAATATATAGACATTCGATTCGAACTCGAATGTTTGAATTCATTGAATTTGATCAAATTTTGAATGTTTTGAATATTTGTGCACATCCCTAGCTTAAATGCACGTCTGCGGAGTTCATAAATAATGGAGGGGACACAGACTTCAAATCCCATATCTCTGAGATAAGAATTGTAAATATGCAGAGCTGGAGGCTGTTAAATGGAACCTTCACTAACCTGATGCCTGTGCTGGCTAAAACTAATGGAACTTGGAGTCCAGAGTATCTGAAGGGTATCAGATTGGCCAAAGCATTTCTAGCTTAATATCAGCTTCTAAAACATGCTATTCTATACTTTGCTTCATCCCAGGCATTGATCTGGGAGCTTTCTGCACTGAAAGTTCCACTGGTCCAGATCACAGCCTGGGCCTGAAACTTAGGTGGGTTTTGGAGCCAGCCTCTGAGGTTCTGTAGAGTTAGGAAGAATGTTTCTCACCTCAGAGCCACCAGGGAATTCATTTTAGCCGTGCGCATTGGTGTACCACTGAAATGGGTCCCTGGGTCATCCCAAATACAGAGGCATGCCCTCTACGTGCCTCTGTGTTCCGGCCCAGAGCTGTTGGTCCACCAGTAGATCTCATTTGTCAAGGTATACCGGTAATCTGGATCAGGGTCTCCTTGATTGGAATTCCACATAAGCATCATGCCTGATGATCCCGTGAACCTTAACTACACAACTGCATGCATCTTTTAAATCCAAATGTGATCCATCTTCAATGAATGCTGGCCTCCATCTGTGATCTTAACTACCCTTGCTATTGGCTAAATAGGCCAGAGATATGTTCACTGACATCCGGAGGGCCACTGCTGAGCACCAGGAAGCATTCTGAGGCTCTTTCTGCACTCACCTCAGTTGATCTGTATCAGTTAGACCTGTTTATTAGCTAGATCGTATTAGCTACATCCGAATTGGGCCTGATTCTCCACCCCAACTCCACATATAGAACACAGAGCGTAACCTTCAAGGGGAAACCTGGCAGGGGTCTTCCATTGTGACTCTCCAGTTATCACTGAATGCAACTCCCATCACCCACTGCAAGCCCTGGCGGAAAATGATGGGGTGTGTCCTTTAGCAACATCTGGAAGGCCACAGTGGAAACACCTGTAAAACAGAATCCTAAGAAGAGGGTGACGAATGAAGCTTTGCCACCGTGCAGCGAAAACAAATTTCCCAGGACAGGCCAAATGGGTACATTTGAAAATGTTACTTGCAAACGCCACATTCAGAATAATCAGCAGATGCTTATCTTCCATGTCTGTAGGCTGTGAATCTGGCTAATATGAAATAATTACTCTCCTCTTTGGTGCTTATCATCCCTTCATTTGAGAGGAAATAATGGAAGTAGATTGCTTGTAGGTTTGATTGGGACCGTACGTTTAAAGGAGGCAAATGGCTACTTTCTCTTTTCTAGAAGCAAGAGCAGCAGCAGGACCTTCACTTCTGACAGAAACATCGTCTGGCCCTCAAGTGCCATGAGTTGCACAACAGCGCCACCTGCAGCGCACACTGTAAAACTACAGCCAAGATGCCTGAGGTGATGTTAATTTGCTAAGCACGCCGCTTTGTTTTCAGATAAAGATTTGCTCATTTATTTGCCCTTGTACGAAGAAGAGTTGGCTTTTCTACCGTTCTTTTCTCACCCATTTAAGGGGACTCAAAGCGGCTGACAAAGCTTCCTAT
>MTQE01001141.1:5055982-5089885 GCA_014337955.1 Aspidoscelis marmoratus | reverse complement strand
TTGGTTTCAACAACATGGATAAGCGACAGAACTTTAGTCAGGCACTGTATGGTGTCTCACTGAAGTTACTGTATTTTCTGTCGTGTAAGACTACTTTTTAACTGAGAAAAATCTTATACGCCGGATGTTGTCTTCTTATATGGCGAGTATATCCCAAATTCTATATTTTAACGGGAAAAGTTGGAGGTCGTCTTATACACCCAGTCGTCTTATACGCCGGAAAATATGATAAGTACAAAAAGTCCTCTTGTCACTTTCAACTGATGTAAAGTAAGAGTGAGGGAAAAGGTGGGATTTCTGTTTTCACTAAGCCAGGTAAATAAGCTTTCAATATATATTGACACAGAGTGTGAAACTGTAGCATAAAAAGCCACTGCCCTCTAAAGACCCATTCTTGTCAAGAACTGCATAATAATAACAAACACTTTAAAAATCCAGGCTAAATATATACTTGTTGTTTACCTAAGAGGACCCTTGGAGCCATTACGGTTTAGGCTTAATAGTTTCCTACCTAGGAAAGAAATGTTTTACACACCATGGATCTCCTTTTGCTCCACATTAGAATACAAATCAAAAGCAAGCATATAAGAGAGAAGGAAGAAGATTCTGGTTCTGGTCTTGCCCAGGCTCACCAAAGTCAATATCAAGGCCTTTTGCTACAGGCCATGTCTCCACAGCTATCTCCACGTCTGTCTCCATGTGTTACCAGGAGATTCCTGGTCTCCATTTCAGTGTGTGGAGGCACCTGACAAAGTAATTTATGGGGCACTTCGCAGGAGAGTATGATATTATGCGCCTACCCAGACACCTTAGGTGAGCATCATGCTCTTTGCCAGGTGCATCTTAACAGCAAGCTTTCTTGAGCTGCTCTTCTTCCATACACTAAGAGTTTGTGTTTCCTTTCCCCCAGAGAATTTGGGGAACACTGCAAATGTTAGAGCCTTAAGGCCTATTTCAAGCTCTTGTGATACTGCTGAATGAAACGCCAGTTAATAGCAAGGAATGATGGGAAGCATGATTCAACAATGGCTGCATCCAGCCAGGGCCTAAAACCTGGGTCATCCCAGCACTATATTGGCATTGCTACACATATCTGAGGCAATCCCAAAGTTTTCTGGGATATGGGGAGAAATCCTGGCAGATTACTATTCTGAGAAAATCAACTTCCAACCCAACTTTTTCCAGATTAGCAGTGTGTCCGTCATGCGCACAGAGGGAGGTGAAACTGAGCTGAAAAAGCCCACAGTGCAAGCATGGGAGCCAACATGTGCACATTTCCAGGCATTTCACGCCATCAAAATACTTGGAAGTATCCATCACGCCAGATAAGGCAAGGAACCCAGCTTGCCCTGCAGTTTTGCCCTGCCAGCTAGCAGGGATGGCAAGAGGCAATTACTGGATATAAACAAGATCCCCCAATTTTCCCCTTGATTCCTGGAGGTGGCCAATATCTAGGCAGCTATAGTTTGTCCATCTGTGTCCTACCTGTTTCTCTATTCCAGGTGATAATCAAAATCCCTGTGGGAGTCACAGCTCAGGCATAACCACAATCACTCTCCTCTTTCTTCTACCAAGGCTGCCTTTCAAAAGCATGCAGTTTCTGATCTTGGAGGCAATGTACAGCCATCAAGACTAATAGCCATTGATTCACTTTCTACTTGCACTACAAATGAGAGAATGTGACAAAGACGTCTGAATTGCCCAGCTAATTATCTACTAAGTGAAAAATAGCAGATCTTTGACATGATCTGGAAAGACTACATTTTACTGCAATGATTTGTTTCAGAAAGTGACTTGCACCAGAGATCTGAAGGAGTGAGGCCTCCTTTCTGGATGAAGGCGGAGTAGCAGAGAGAAAAAAGAAAAGGCTGCTATTCAAAAGAATTCAGCTAGGTAATTTTGGAATCTAGATTCAAAGGTCTAATGGAGGTGGCTCTTGAAATGTATTTGTTTATGGTTGCCTCCAGGCAACCCTTGCTCTAACAGAAATTCAAAGCTGCTTCTGGTCCTCCAAACTGGAGGGCTGGAAGCTTCGCATTTCTGTCAGAGCTGTTTCCCATCCCGCAGATGGGAAGTTCTGTCACTGGCAATAGGAGCGCAGTAAGTACCGGTAAGCATGCAATAAAAAGATGCTGGTTAACCAACATCTTTTTACTTCACTGGGAGGTGGGAATGCTGCACTATTACTGCAGGGCAGGGAAGCAGTGAAATTGCTTCACTTCCTCAGTCTCTGCCAGGAGGCACCCTGAGACTCCAGATGTCAAGTGCACAGTTAGACATTTCTCGCTGTCCAACACAAACACATTATCAGCCCTAAAAAATGTGAATGATGCACATAGGCTGTATCCCCAAAAGACTTATTTGCCTCTCTGGGTTCCCTCTGCTGTCACTTTATTCAAGAGGACTTTAAAAGTGCTGTGCACTTCCGGAATAACTGTCCGCATGAGGCTCAACAAAACGCATGTCTAAAATGCACCTTCTGTCCCCACGGAAGCGTGTTTTCTTTGTCCGC
This sequence comes from Aspidoscelis marmoratus, assembly GCA_014337955.1. NCBI lineage: Eukaryota > Metazoa > Chordata > Lepidosauria > Squamata > Teiidae > Aspidoscelis > Aspidoscelis marmoratus. The sequence goes on along the minus strand of MTQE01001141.1, from coordinate 5,087,373 downwards.
ATCTTTTTCTCCCCGCCCGCTCTCTTGTTGATAGGGTGCCGGCAGAAACGGGGAGGGACTGCGCTCTGCACAGCCACAACCAGAAAGAAACCCCTGACAAGGAAAAATAGCCATCGGTTCTCTGTTCATCTCCCAGATCTCCACCCCCTGAAATGGCTTCCCATCCCGGCAAAGGCAGCAGCTGCAGCCATTGGCCACATGATCTCTCTCAAGACTTCACTCTCAAGACTTTCCCTCTAACTGTCAAAATCTACTCAGTACAGCAGCCGTTACACTGTAGCAATAATCCACCCACTTCACACCTGATATCAATTGCAACAATGTTGCAATTCTGAGCTATTCTGGCTCTTTGAAAGTTCTGAGCTTTAAAAAGGGAAGGGAAGGAAGCTGCTGCAGTTCTGGGAGATGTGTAAATATGTTACTGCTGTGTGTGCAGGCGGCAATCCCCGCCCCTTTTGCCACGGAGCATCCCCGAGGTAAATGCTGTGAGGAAAACCCACGACTTCCAAAAAGAGTGCTGAAACTCTTCTTTAAAGTGCACTTTTTTGTTGTGGGTTTTCCTCCTTTTGTAGTGCTGGAAGCTCGTTGAAAAGCCTGGCATGGGGGCACTCATAGGCAAAAGAAGATTTTTAGCAGACTTTAAATTGCTTGGGGACAGGGCTATAGAGTACTGTATTTTCTGGTGTATAAGACTACTTTTTAACCCAGGAAAATCTTCTCAAAAGTCGGAGGTCGTCTTATACACCGGGTGTCATCTTCTTATACGGCGAGTATATCCCAAACTCTATATTTTAACAGGAAAGTTGGGGGTCGTCTTATACACCCAGTCATCTTATACACCGGAAAATACGGTACATATTTCTAGTAGACAAAAATTTTAAAAAATCAACTCTATCTAGAGTAAAAACAAAAAACAAAAACATTTTTTCCCCCAATGGCAAAGAGTTCAGACATATTTTAATTCTTTCCTTTGAACCACTGGGACTTATGGCCAGTTCCACATGCGCACAGTTAGCATGCACTGCGTTCTGGGACAGAAACGTGGCAACAAATGTTTCCTAACCTTGAACTTGCAGGCCGGGAATAATTCTCTCTCCCCCAAAAAACAGCCCTGGAAATATATCACCAGGCTTCAGGATGCACCCTGGGCTGCTTCTCTCACCACGGCCTGACTACATGGCAGTGGCAGTGACCAGAATTTAATCTGGTCAACATTCAGGCCACATTAATGTGGTCTGCTACTGGAACACTTCTGGTTGTGGTTTTCATGCCTCTGGGCAGACCAGGTGCCAGGGCACCACATACCTGAGAGCCTGGGCCCTCTGTGCAAGCACCTCGGTCCAGACAGGACCACGTGGATGTTGTCAGTATCCTCAATTTGACTTTATGCTCTGTTGTTTTTCTTGGTTGGGAAACACACTCTAGGAGACAAAGCTGTTTTAAAAGTTCGTGAGAGCATCAGGGGCATTTTCGCACTTCCCATTCCATCCTGTGGACTTGCGATCGCAATTGAACACTTACCTCCATTCGATCACCAGGTCAGTCCTCTTCAGGGTTTAGAAGAGTCTCTTCTAAATGCAGATGCACCTGCCCAGATGTTCACCTAATGTGAATTATGGCCCAAAGTGCAAATTTCCTCCAAGAGCTAAAGGTGACAGAAAGGTCCTCCTTCCACTTTGATGCCTATGACCACGTATAACCCAGAAGCAAGGATGTGCATGAGTATTCGTAACATTCAAAATCTGTATAAATTTGGCCGAATTTGGACATCTGTATTTGAACAGAATGTTGGTGCATTCAAAGATTGACATTTGAATTTTCGATACATTCATATGAAGCTTTGTACAGGATTCGTGTGGGATTTGTATGGGATTTGTTTAGGATTTGTGTGCATTTATATGCATTATATGGGATTCATATGGGATTCATATGGGATTGAACATTCGTATCAAATTTGAATCCCACTACATTTGAAGTGGATCTATTCAAACGAATATGAATTTTCTTGCGTGTGATTCAATATGAATCAAATACAAAAAAAAAATGCATATCCCTACCCAGAAGATATAAAGCAAGTAGACTATTGGCCCAAGCAAAGACAAAGAAGAAGAAGAAGAAGACAAAGGCTAAACCTTCACCTGCAAAAGGCCTTTAGAGGCATCCTGCCTGTTTCTCCAACCAAGCTATTACCTAGGTGTCCATTCTAGTTGCCATTGATACTCCTCCCTGAATGTATCTACTTCCTTCTTAAAGCTGTCCAGGCTGGTTTCTGTCACCATCTCTTATGGTAGCAAAATCCAGAGACTGATGACTTGCTAGATGAAAAAAATATTTCCCCTTTTTAGTCCAGGTGACTCCAAGGCCTTTCTTAGCAGACAAAGAAGCGATTGACCAGACTTTCTTTGAGAGAGAGATGCCAAGGATCAAACCTGTGGCCCTCTGGTTTTCTAAACAGTTAATCTATTTCTGAACTGCAGCCACACCCATGCAACATACCAAAAAACAGGTTGGAAGAAGCAGTCTTAAAATGACTTCTCATAGAATGGATAGGTTGTGCTACACGACAAGGCTAATTAAAATCCTGTGCTTTCTCTCATTCAAATAACCACATTTAGTGCCAAGGTTTGCTTCCTGCTAGACAGCTACATGTACTACTTCCTCATTCTGATATAAGTACCTGTACAGTTTGCTTAACGTTTATTAGGGCAGGTGTACAATGCACAGGTAGAGGTGTGTCTGCCGTGGCCTGTGACTCAGAGAAAGGTTGGACTTAGCCTTCTGCTTCATTAGATTTATAGCTTAGTTATATGCTATCCTGTCTTTCCTCATTTTATTCTCTCATTCTCTGCCCTCAGCCATAACTGTCAAGAAATGAAGGCACCTCTGGGACATTTGAACTGATAGAATCCTCTAAACGAGTTGGCAGAAAAAGAAGATAGGAATCTGGAAAATCAGATTAATACTTGGTAGGTGGCTCTCCACCAGTTTAAATCTCTTGGTTACCTCTGGGGGCTCTGTTGGGCAGTTAACTTCAGGATGCTAATTTGCAGGTGTGTTTGCAACCCTCGGTGACTGCTAAATGAGCCCATGTGGGGATGTAAAACTTCTTTGTAGACTTGTTTGATCTGGGTTGGATATCAGTTATGGGTTGATGCTGCAGGGGCTGAGAAATGTATAAGGTCGCTCTCTTGCTAGTTGAGAAGTGGGCAAGGCTGTTCACATCTACACATATCGTTGCTGAGCTACAGAGCTGAATAGAGTCACCATATGACCTGGGAAGGAAATCCGATTCTGTTGTCTTCAGCAGCATCTGGTATGATAACTATCAACTTGCTAGTGGCTACAGAATGAATAGGCTGAACTGAACCTAACAGCAGAGGAGTCTTTAAGATTACATCCCCAGTTAACCCTGGTAGGTGCCCACAGATATGTTTTTGTCTGACATGCCTATTGTGGGCATGACTGCTATCATAGTCACCTTCTAATACTGTATAAGGAACAATTTGCTGTGCTACCAGTCTAGATGGCTTTAAGGTAGGGTTAGACAAATTTATGGATGACAGATGTATCAATGGCTACAAGAATGAATGCCTAAGTACATCTTTCGGGGGGGGGGAGCAGGACGCTTCTAAGGCCATTTGCTGGGATTCGAGAGCAGGAAAAAGTTTGTCCTTGTCTTTGTTTGAGTTGCCCATGAGCATTTGGTGGCCCATCATGTGCAACAGGATGCTGGACTAGATGGGCTGCGGCCTGATCCAGCAGGGCTTCTCTTATGTTCTTAGAAAAAGAACTTCTTTGCTGTATCACACTCTGAAATGGAGCCACAGACATACCAGATGATGTGGCAAACCTACCCTACCCTCCTACTGTTGTACCACTCAGTCCAAAGGCCTCCTACATACTGGTGTGATGTAAGTGAGGCCATGTCCCCAGCTAGAATGCTCCATCTACATTGGCCTGAGCGTAGACAAGACTAAGGAGCCTAAAATGGCTGCCTAGCCTGGTATACTAGTAGGTCTCTATTAAAAGGTCCAGCAGGGTCCAGGAGTTGTTAAACTGGACCATGGAAGCATGTGACTAGAGATGTGTCAAACTGGGGTGTTTGAAATAGCCAGGCTCAAAATCAGAAGTTTGAATTTGAATCAAATAAAAGTGTGTTCTAACAAACCTAGCAAGCACATCCTGTTCAATTGAGATTCAAAGGAGTTTGAAGGTGTTCAAATCAAACCGCACACTCTGATGTTTGAAGAAAGGAAGTTCAGTTTGAACTGAACATGAACAAAAAGGATGTGAATATCTTTATTTGGGAACACGATGCACAGCTTCATGCTTCAGTAGTGGGGAACCACCACCAAAATGGGTTCTCCAGGGGCTTCAAGGCCAGAAATGTACTGCAAATGCTAGTCCATGTCAGACCAACTCCCCACATACCCAGACACTCATCTGAGTCTGGACATGTGTCCAGCGCCACTGTCTTCCCTTTGGGTGCTGGTGCCAGTGTGTGCGCACCATCTCAAGGACAACAGTGATGCAGCACGCACAAGCTAGCTTGTCAGATGACCTCTGGCACCCAGAAGATGTGCAAATGGGCTCTTCAGTGACCAAGAAAGATAAAGGTTTGGACAGATGCAGTGCATGATTTCCTGCACCAGTGGAAGTGGACACTGGGGGAGCTTCTGGGATGGCAGGAGCAGTTTCTGGTGTGGAAATGGCTCCTGCAACTGTAAATGCTCCTCTCCATAAGTTTCCCCAATGTGAACTACCAGGCCAAATGCAAAAAGTCCCCAGGTCTGAAGTTCATGGGAGTTTAGCGACCAGAATGACAGCTGTTCTAGAACAGCTGTCCAAACATGGAAGACACTGGCCTTTTCTGCACTTGGCCTTATTCTGGAATATTTCTCAGAATACCAGTCTGCTGGCCACAAGCTAATACAGACTATGGCAGGCCTCACTTGTGCCTTCCATAGGCTGCACTAGCATGCAGATAACATGTCCCTATTCTGGGATATATCCCAGAATTTAGCCAAGTGCAGAAGGGCCCACTGTTTAAGGGCATGTGGACTTGTTCTGGAGGTGGACCATCCCAGCTGATCCCATCCCGTTAGAACTGTCCATCACAGGTAGGTGCAGAAATGGCCTTAGCTTAAGAAAAGAGCCAAAGCAAGGACTAAATTTCATGCAAGTAGCAAGCAGTGCGGAGAAAGAAAAGCCATAATATAATTATAAATATTATAATATTATAATAATAATCACCACTCCATTTTTCATCTCTATTTCTTATGGTTACTGCTATCTCACATTAACTCTCTTTAAGCCAGTTTCGTCTTGTGGCGAGAATGCCAGATTCGTATCTTGTAATCACTGGGTTTGATTCCGCATTCCTCCATGAAGCCAGCTGGGTGGCCTTGGGCTAGTCACAGCTCTCTTCTGAGCTCTCACAGCCCCACCTACCTCACAGGGTGCCTGTTGTGGGGAGAAGAATAGAAAGCTTTGTCAGCTGCTTTGAGTCTCCTTAAATCAGGGGGCGGGAAGGGTAGAAAATTCAACTCTTCTTCTCTTTCTCCTTCCTTCCCCTGATTATGATTTTTAAGTGAGGAAAAAGAAGAGAAGTAGTTCCAGTTCAGCACTAAATACTTTTGTCTAACCCCTAAAGGATTTCCTCAATGAAAATGTGACCCGTGACAGAAAAATAAATGTTGTTTGCACTTTGGTTAAAGGAAAGAATTTTGTACTGTCCCAACTTAATCCTTGTGAGAGGAACTGAGGGCAAAGCCTTAGGGGCAGCATGGGGAAAAATCAGCTCTTCTTAAAATGCCAGTATTTGCATGCTGTAGAGCAAAATGGGGCTGTCAACCTGGATCATTCATCTGGGAATCTGCTCCTGTGGTTTTCAGATCACTGGGACTGTGCTGCTGCAGGTTGCACCAAACATCAGCAATTGAGAGAATAGCATTTAAGAAAGTGTGGGAACTCCGCACTTTAGTCTAGCCTTTTGGCTGAAACTACCAACATTACCCTCAAAGGTTATCCGGCCTGTTTACTCGACCTGACAGGATGTTGGCATTCTTAACCACATCTTGGAAGACTCAAAGGGCCTTTCTGCATTGGTCCTTAGTTCAGTTCCAGAAGGAGATATTTATTTGTTTGTTTATACTGTTTGTATTTCTATCCTGCCCAATACCTGAACGTCTCAGGTCATGATAAAATCATAAATAAAAAAAAAGATTAATAAGCATGACTAAAACAATGACAGTGTCTGCATGGGGAGGGGTTGTTGGCCAGGATAAGAACCTGCAGACCTTTCTTCCACATTATAACATGGAATATGGTAGGTCCGTTCCCCACAGGTAGACTCTGTCCACGTAGGATTGAATGAATCCAGATTAAAGGCCCCTTTTCTAGATCACCAGCAGACCTCAATATTGCAGTCTACTGGGGGACTACAGTGGCATAGTTCAAAGCACAGAGGCATGCTGAAGGCCTTCCTCTATGGTGTGGACTATTGGGGGAACCATTTCAGTGGCACACCAAGGCTCACCAGCAAAACGGGTTCCCAGTGGCTCCAAGGCTAGGAACCTTTCATTCCTAGCTGCCCTTTGGGGTCCTTAGAATTAGCCTGAAAGTTTGTGCAAGTTTTGAGGCCTGTGCAGGGGCTGGTGTGGAGCATCACCATTGTGCAGGTGGTGCTGCAGTGTGCCTGGCTGTGGCCCAAACCAGTGGCTTTTGCTGATCCATACCCCTCACCCTCCAAAAGACAACTCCTCAGTGTTTAGCACGCAAAAAAGAGAGAGGGTGCATGCCCATGGCCAGAATGCTCCGAGGCGAATCTGAGTTCACCTCGGAAGGTCCTCATAAGCAGCCCTTAATCCAGGCTACATGTGCCACAAAAGCCAAAAACCTGGAGCAAGCCCCACCCCCCTTTCTAACTGTTCTCGCCCCAAATTAGGAGGCAAGAATTAGGATTATCCTGGGGGCATGGGGACACTTCCAGGTTATTGCTGATTGCAACATCATTAGCGGGCGGGGTTTAGCTGTCCCCGCCATGCACACTGCGATCGCAACTGTCCCCCCTTACCTAATCGTGCGATTGGGCAGGCACGCCTAGATAAGGGCTTGCTTTAGCAAACAAGCGCCTGGCAGCTTCCCTGCACTCAGTTGATCAGCTGTCAGATGGGTATAGGGGCTGTCAAGCGCATGAGTGGAGCTCTGGTAAAATAACTGAAACAGTCATGGCTTCAATCAATGAGCCGGGTTCCCTTCTGCACCTCCAAAAGCCAACAGGGGGACATAATAGGAAGGGAAAGTGGCTCATTGATTGAAGCTGTGGCTGTGTTTTAATTTTTTTACTGGAGCTCTGCTCATGCACTTGACAGCCCCTATACCTCCATCTGACAGCTGATCAGCTGAGTACAGAGAAGCTGTCAGGCACCCATGCACTAAATCAAGCCTTTGCCCAGGCATGCCTGCCAGATCATGCAATCAGGCAAAGGGGGCATGCTTGTACCTGGAGGGGAGGGGGGAGAAAACTGTGGCTTCCTGATGCAGATCTTTCTCGGCCTATATTGGGAATGTCAGACATAATCGCTGTATTCCCATTATAGTCCTGGGTTTGTAAGGTAATAACCCCTACTGTTGCTGTTATAGGTTTCCCATAAGAACAGTGCTGTCCATCAGCCCATTTTGTTACTATCTTGCCTAGGGCTACCCAGAAGCCAGTCAGGTACACCACAAAGGGAAGTGGAAATAGGCTTTGGTTGGCTTGCAGGTAGCCCTAAGCAAGATAATACTGAAATGGGCCAGCAGATACAGAAGGTAAAACACTGTCCCTTACATCTGGGTCAGTGGCCATGTTCACACCTAACCCAGCTTCAGTCCACTTTTAGAATGGGAGAACATGTCAGCAAAGTGACACCAATTCACACTACAGCCCGTAGTGCATGATTAGAGAACATCTGGGGAAGGGCATTTGTACTTGGAGGAGGCTGGTTCAGTCTCCAAGCACCCCCTGCCTTTCCAGAAGTTTCCTAATCATGCACTACCTGTGAAGCATGAAATCATGCTCCACATTGTCCCCAACCTTCCCTATTCACTTACCTGTTGCATCCAGCTGGCAAGCATTCACACCTCTGCTGGACAAGGTCAACAGGGCTGCCACACAAGCATGCTGGCAGCCCTGCTGCCCCCCTGACATGACTTTGAGTCCACAGAGTGTCAGCATCTTCATGGTGCCGGCGCTCAAACACGCACAGTCGCAGAGGCGGCACCCTGAAGAGAACTGGCCCTGCAATCGAATCAAAGTAAGTATTTGATCGCTGGGGTGGGTGGGTGGAGCTACGGCTAACATTGACCAGTGCTCCAAGTGCGAGCACTAGTCAACATTGGTCCATCATGCAAAATCGCCCATTTTGTTTTATTTTTGGCTTTATCTAATTCAGAACATTCATCTCTGGATTAGGTGTCTTTTCTGCACTGTTATTGTTGGAAGTCCATCAAGCCATTATATAACTTGTTTTCCATTGACATTCCACCTATCATGGAACAAGAGACATTTTGCTAGAAGTGGCCAAGCTGCTTTAAAAAGCCTGCGTCAAAGATGGCATTATTTGAAAGTCAACAAGAAGAACAAGGGGGACTTGGCAATTAACTGTGCTTCTAAATTTAAGTTTGTAGAAGAAAAAACAACAACAACACCTGACCTTCTTTTTTAAAATAATAGCACTTGGGCAGTAGTAGCAGACATAGTCCCTTAAAATTATCTGTGGAGCAACAAAATGGTTAGAGGAGAATTTGACAAAATGGGATAGTCCAGGAATGCCCCCATGCAGAAATTCCCGTCTTCTGAAATTTCAGCTTGTGTAATTACTGTATTTATTAGCTCAAAGTAACCAATGAAAACAACTGTGGGCAAAGAGGAGAGGAAGGCAAAGCCCACTGCTTGATTCACCAATCAGGCAATATTAACTCGTTCCACAGGTATGCTCCCATGCCAAAGCCTGAGGCGTTTTCGCACACGGGGTTTTCGAACGCGTGCAAGACAGCCTCGAACGCGGCATACGCATTGCCGCAGCGGGGCTTGCGCTCCGACGTGTCCGGAGCTGGCTGTCTTGCGCGCGTTCGAGATGTAGAGCACTTTAAAGTGCTCTACATCCGTTCCTGCGCGGACGAAGCGCCCGCAGCCGTTCGGGGAGAGAAACATTCGCTCATGTTTCTTTCTCCCTGACAGCCGCGGGCTCACCTCTCCCGCCGGCGCTGGCTGACAATCAGCTGATTGCCTGCCTTGCTGGCTGCGGGAGCCTCGGCAGCCGTCTCCCCGCCCCTTGCCGGCGTTTGCCGGCTAAGGCACTTCAGAATGCTTTGAGCATTCGCACACAGGCGCGCCGGAATGCGTTTACACGCGTTCCTGCGCTCCTATGTGTGAATGGTCAAAGCATCCTGAAGTGTCTTAGGTTTCCCGTCCTACACCCGTTCCAAATGGAACGAGTGTAGTGCGAAAATGCCTCTGGTGTTGGGCCGAGAACTTGGGACTGAGGAAATGAATTGCCCCCTTCTGCTTCTGTTTCCTGGAACCAAAGTGAGAAGTTCCAGCTTCTCTGAAGATTCCTGCCTTTTATTGCCACTTCTAAGGCCGTGATCTCACCTAAGGTTTAATCTAGCTTCAGTCCACTTCCAGAGCGAGAGAACACATCAGCAAAGTGGCCGGTAATTTTCTTTCTACATTATCTATCCCAAAGGTGAATTTTCTGAGTTTTTAATCACTGAAAAAAGCAGCTTGTCACTTTGCTGATGTGTTCTCTCACTCTGAAAGTAGACTGAGGCTGGATATTTTAAAGTGTGACCACAGCCTAAGTCTCCTTTTTACTCAAGATGAATTTTGCTATTCCGCTGCTTTGCAGCCTCACTGAACTAAAAGGTATCTTCCCTTTTTCTCACTCCTTTCTGGCTACAACATATTCTTGGTTGGTTACCTGCAACAGATCCTAGGATCTCTGTTCTGGACACTAGAGGTGGGCTTTTGTCATGAGTACATCCAAAGGACTCTGGTAATGCTTTCCCTGGCATTGCCCCTAGAGGCCCTGAGCCTTTGGTTCGTGGTCTCGGAGCATGCTGAGACCTCCGTGAATGGGAACCCTTCTCCTCTCACCCCTTTCATTTCTAGCCTGGTGCAGACTGTTCCAGGAGAAGACACCGAGTGTGAGGACTGTTTCCATGGCCTCCCGATTTGCTGTTTTTGCCTAGAGAGTATAATGCTTTGGGCTGAACACAGGACCAGTTTGGGTGGTGGGTAACTTCACCTGGGATCCAAAGCTGAATGAGTCAGTATTCAGGTGAAGATAGTTATTGGTTATATTGGGCAGAGGGGCTTGGTCTTCTGGAATACTGGGGGACAGTTGTTTAGAACTGTTAGGGAACCTTTATTAGTTTTCACACACACACTCTTTCTCTCACACACTCACACACTCACACTCACTCCTACGGAACCAAGATATCCATTTCCTCACTGCAACACAGCCATGCTTTTTTAAATCCCCTGAAATAACATTATTGCAATTGTGCTGCTAAAATGTAACTTTGTGCCTTCGTATTGCGTATTCACTGTACTATGGCCAATTGCCTTGTTATTGGCTATTACCAGCCACTATGTAAATTGCCTTTTTCTTTTCATTTTTTAAAAATAAAGATTGTTTTGCATTTCCTTGCCTCAGAACTCCTTCCTTCCCCAAGTGCAATCTGCCTCGGAGCAGTTCATTAAATTAGCCCATAGCTCCCAAGATCCTGTTGGAATAACTGGGACCAATAACTGCCCCTAAAAACCCACTTTGTTCCCTGTTTTCTAACTACCTTCTATAGATAACTCTCTCTTATGGGAAATTGGGGGTTGTGGGGACCATGCGGACCCCACCTAGGAGGGCAGATTCAAGGAACCAATATAAAACTTAGAAAGCCCACACAACCAGTAAGTGAACACACTGCAGAAGGAAGGCATAGTCTTCCAACCTACAATGCTCCTGGTGCCAAATCACATTGCTGAATGTTTCTGGTCTTGCATTGAATGAGTCACGTTCTATCAACTGCATAAAAGTAAACACATGTGTGGTTTTGGTTTTTAAGTGTTATACAAGGGAATTTACATTACATGAGTTGAATAAAAGCAAAACAAAAAAAATTAAAGCTATAATATCTAAAGAAACACCTTCTTCCATATTGATCTGCCCATAAGATCTACAGGGGAGAAACTCTTGAATATACCACCACCCTCAGTAGCAAAAGGGGTGGGCACGTGGGATAGGACCTTTTCAGTGATGGCTCCAGGACTGTGGAATAGTTTCCCTCCTTAGGTGCATCAGGCACCTATACTTTATGTGTTCAGATGAACTGTGAAGATGCACCTTTTTACCCTAGCCTTTGGCTAAGTAAAGAAACAGTTTCTCCTCCCCACAAATCCAGGCACTGTTATGGTTGTAATATGTTTAATATGTTGTGGTTTTAATGTGTTCATTTTATATGTTATAACTAGGGATGTGCAAGAATATTCAAAACATTCAAAATTTGATTGAATTAGTTCGAATTTGGACATTCGAATTTGAATTGAATGTCTATACATTCATTTTTTAACAAAAACGGGATGCATACAGGATAAAATGGGACGCGTACAAGTGTGTACAGATGTGTACAGACACATACAAATGTTGTCAACATTCATATCATCATATACGAATCAAATGTTCAGACAAATGGATATGAGTGTATTTGTATCAGTACGAATTTGAATACATTCATTTTTTCTCTATTTGTACAAATTTGGACATTCGAAGATTCAATTTGAATCAAATTGAATGTCAAAAATTGCATTCATGGATACCCTTAGCTGTAACTAGGGATGTGTACGAATGGGCTTTTTAACATTCGATTCATAATGAATCGAATGTTAGAAAATCCATATTCATTTGAATAGACCCCCTTCGAATGTGATAGGATTCTATTTGATATGAATGTGTTTATACAAATTTGTACAAATCTCCTATAAGTATCCGATATGAACTAATATGTATCCAATATGTATCCCGTAACAAATCTGTGCTTTGAAAGCACCAAACCCAGCCTGAATCCACTTTTAATCCGCTCTCAATCCATGTTGAATGCAATCTGGATGTACTGCAGATGTGATTGGAGCAGCCACTTTCTCACCTCCCCAGTTTAACGAAAGTCTGAACTATTTGCACAAATGTCTGAAACATTTTTACAAATGTCTCGAAAACTCGTATTCATACGAATATTAATGTACAAATGGAACATTTGATTTGTGTACAAATAACAAATATTACGAGTTTTCATCCACATCCCTAGTTGCAACCTGCTCTGAGACCCTTCGTTATAGGGCGGGTTAAAAATTTAAATAAATAAATAAAATAATAAAGCACGCAGTTTGTGTTGCTGCCCTTCAGTTGTCATACAATACAAAGATGGTGTGCATTTATTTTTTGCACACAGCGTTTAACACTTTCTCTTCAAAAGCTATGAATAGGTAGGATTATGTTATGAAAAGGTAAGTAGGATAGCAGTGCATGAGACGGGGGCATCCATTCGTCCGCTGCTACATTCTTAAGGAATGCTTTCCCCTCCCCCCCCCCAGGTTGACAGTGTTTGCATGACAGGCAATTTTCTACTTGAGTATCCACCTTACTGACACTGAAAACCACTTATAATACTGCTCTCAGGAAGATTTCTGTACAAGGCTGTCTCTACCCAAGTCTTTTACATCTTTTTCTGTAATCTTTACTTAGTACCAATGCAAGAATTATAAGCATCACGTGCAAAATGATAAGGAATAAACACTACAACTTTACGCCAGGCAGTTATTTATCAAAGTAAAAAATAATCACACAGTAAACAACAGAACTGATTACCCAAGTAATTTTCAAAATGAGCTCAAGGACTAAAAGCGAATCTGCACTGGCTGATATACTGTACCAGCCAGCTGACTAGGAGTCTCCCTTGTGTATGCTAGTGCGGTCCGAGGGAGGCTCTGTTGGGGCAAATCTCCCTAAGTGCAAGTAGTTACACAAACACACTGTTATCAACAAATCTATGCTGTGTGCTTTTTGTTATTCTTCCCCTTCCAGCATGTGCTGCTTCCACCTTAGATTGGGCTGCTGGGCACTGTTCCTCAGCATACCTCACACCCCTAAGAAGTAGGTTAACCCCAATGGGGATGCAGCAACTAGAAACATCTCATCTGGAAAATTAAGAATGGACAATTGATCCAAGATAACACTAGTGGTTAGGGAGCCGGACTCCTACCTGGGAATACTGGGTTTGATTCCACACTCCTCCATGAAGCCAGCTGGGTGACTTTGGACTAGTCACAGCTCTCTTTCTGAGTTCTCATAGCCCCACCTGCTTCACAAGGTGTCTGTTGTGGGGAGAACAGAAGGTTTGCCAGCTGCTTTGAGTCTCCTTAAATGGGTGAGAAAAGCAGGGTAGAAAAGCCAAATCTTCTTCTTCCTCCTCTTCTTCTTCTAAATGTTTTATATGTAATTTTAGATGTCATTGTGAAAACGTTTTTAGACTTTTATATTGACATATTTACATATAACGTTCCCTAAAACGTGTCATTATATGTTGATGCAGAGACAGGGCCATCATATCTAATTACACAGTGTGTTATTTTGGGGGTGGGAAAGTATCCCTCACACTTATTTAAAAAGTGAGACTAAACCAGTGGGTAAGGCATTCTTGAATGTGGGCTTGTTTGTGCTTATCTCATGGTCTGTATTCACAGCTAACTTTTAATTCAGCCTCAGTCCACTTTCAGAGTGACATCAGAACATAAGAACATAAGAGAAGCCTTGCTGGATCAGGCCACAGCCCATCTAGTCCAGCATCCTGTCGCACACAGTGGCCCACCGAATGCTCATGGGCATCTCAAGCAGAGACAAGGACAAACCTTCTCCTGCTCTCGAGTCCCAGCAGATGGCCTTTGAAGCGCCCCAGTTCCTCCCCCCACCCAGCCTGGAAGATGCATCTAGGCATTCGTTCTAGTAGCCATTGATACATCTGTCATCCATAAATTTGTCTAACCCTACCTTAAAGCCATCCAGACTGGCAGCTGTCACCACCTCTTCCGGCAGCACATTCCATAAGCCAATGACCCTCTGGGTGAAGAAATACTTCCCCCTGTCAGACCTTATTCTCCTACCCATCAGCTTCATAGAGTGCCCCCTGGTTCTAGTGTTGTGCGATAGAGAAAAGAAATTTTCTCTATCCACCCTTTCTATACCGTGCATAATTTTATATACTTCAATCAGGTCCCCTCTCAAACGCCGTCTCTCCAGACTGAAGAGGCCTAGACGTTGCAGCCTGGTTTCGTAAGGGAGGTGTTCCAGACCCTTAATCATTCTGGTTGCCCTTCTCTGCACCTTCTCTAGTTCCACAATATCCTTTTTGAGGTGTGGTGACCAGAATTGTACACAATACAATACAATCATCATAGTGACTAGTCGTGTTTTTTCACATTATGAAGGTGTTTCTTCTGAGCTGGATCATGCTAAAAGAAAACATCTTGTCACATCTTGATGGGTTCTCTCATTCTGAATGTGGTCTGTAGCTGGATTAAAACTTAAGGTGTGAACACAGGCATGGCGACACATCCTGGTTTGCTTGATGTTAACTTCAATGGGATGGTATTGCTGTACCACCCTACTAAACTAACTGCAAATTGGGCCTATCAGACTTTTGGAAAGGTATTGATCTTTTTTCAGTGGAGCATAAATTGTCCCCTAATACAGTGAGGACTAGCATATGGCAGCACACAATGTAAAACAAAGCAACTGTTATAGAAAGGTATCAAGCTAACATACTTTATTTTGAATGGAAGACAGTGAAGGTGCCGAGAAGCCTGCATACAATATGAAATAGCAACTTCCAAAGGTCCTGAGGGCATTGAACCTGAAATATTTTTTAATGTACTCAATTCAGAAGATCTTTCTTTCCTCTGAGAATCATCTGAGGTTTATCTTTGCTAAGTATGAATGGTTATATCCTATCCCCAGAGCCCGTACCTTAATTACAGGCTGTACAATCTGCTTCAAAGAGATTCCTTTATAACCATACCTAGCTGTAAGAGCCCCGTTTGCTTAATTAACTGTCCCCAGAATGTCTGCACGGAGGGAGGAAGATGGCTAAAGGCAGCCTGTTAAATCCTGATGGATGTGAGATACTGAGAATTCTGTAGGAAATTAGCTTACATCTG
This sequence comes from Aspidoscelis marmoratus, assembly GCA_014337955.1. Taxonomy (NCBI): domain Eukaryota; kingdom Metazoa; phylum Chordata; class Lepidosauria; order Squamata; family Teiidae; genus Aspidoscelis; species Aspidoscelis marmoratus. The sequence goes on along the minus strand of MTQE01001141.1, from coordinate 5,072,123 downwards.
ACTTCCTAAAAAATTAAATGTCTCATTTAAACTGGACACTTCAAATGAAACAGCTGCAGTTTAATATAAAGAACTTGGTTGCACTGACTTCATCAAACTGCTCGACTTTAAAATGGAACAATCTTTTAAGTCCCTATTTCTCAGGCTGAATTCAGGCATAACAAAAGGGGAACTTCAAAGAGACAACGGGCCTTTTGACACTTAGAAGATGAGAAGCCCTATTAGCATTACAGCCTGTAGTGCATAATTAGGGAAATTCTGGGGAAGAGCATCCACACCTTGAGGAGGCTGATACAGCCTCCAGGTGCCCCCTGCCTTCCCAGAAGTTCCCTAATTGGGCACTAGCTAACTTTACTAACCTTACCCAATTACTTACCTGATGCGTCCAGGCGGCAGCCATTTGCATCTATTCTGGTGCTCTGGGATCATCTGAGGAGCCGCGCAAGTACGCTGGCACCTCCGATGACCATAGACATGACTGCAGGTGCGCAGAGTGTCAGTGTAGCCATAGCGACGCCGCTGACACATGCACAGTCACGCAGGGTGCTGTGAACAAAACGACAGCACTCAGAAGAGGGCCAGCCTGGGATTGGTCACAGGTGAGTGACTGATTGTGTGGAGCTTAGGCTGTAAGTAACTAGCGCTCGCAAGTGCAAAATCACACACTCCAACATGGTGCTTTTGTGGAGCCGCTTCTATCACAGAGTGTGTGTGGCCTTCCTGATTTTTGGAAGCCTTGGAGCAGCTCCTCCTACATGAAGCCTTTGTATTAGTGCTGTGGCTGCAGCGGCGGCTGCGCAGTTGCAGTGGCGGTGGTAGTGGCAGTGGCAGTGGTGAAAAGGAGTTTTTTCTCCACCACCATTGTGTCCTTGAGCAGCCATCTGGCAGAGCTCTTTAGAATAGTAAATGGCCTTATAAAACCAGGTTCGAGAAACTGCAAGCCAGGGCCGCATAATATCTCCTGTGACCGTTTTGCAAGGCACTTTGAGGTGAAAGTCACTCAGATTCGTAGGGGATTGGATGTCACAATTGGACATGGTCCAGAGGAGGCATCCAGAACTGTCTGGTCCGATTTTTTGGGATCAGTTTCAATTATTGCGGCCTGAGGATGTGGACAAGCTACTTGCGGGGTGCGGCCGACTACTACATGCTCTCTGGACCCCTGCCCTTCCTGGCTGATAAAAGCTAGCCGGAAAGGGACGACTGGGTGGATTCAGGAAGTGGTGAATGCCTCTCTGAGGGAACGGGTGGTTCCACTGGCCCTTAAACAGGCTGTGGTATGCCTTCTCCTGGAGAGAGCTTCCCTGGATCCAGCTGATCTGAACAACTATCGCCTGGTTGCCAACATACCTTTTTAAGGCAAGGTGCTAGAGAGAGTGGTCGCTGCTGAACTGCACGCATGCTTGGAAGAAGCTGATCATCTAGACCCATTTCAATCTGGCTTCAGGCCTGGTTATGGCACGGAAACTGCCTTGGTCACCCTGGTTGATGACCTCCTCCAGGAGAGAGACAGGGGGAATGCTACCCTTTTGGTTCTCCTGGACCTCTCAGCGGCTTTTGATACCATTGACCATGGTATCCTTTTGGAGAGGCTACAGAGTTTAGGAGTGGGAGGCAATGCTTGGCATTGGTTCTACTCCTATCTCCAGAGCCAATCTCAGGTAGTGGCTGTGAGATATGTTGATTCAACGCTCTGGGAACTCACTTGTGGGGTTCCCCAGGGTTCAGTCTTATCTCCCATGCTCTTTGACGTCCGCATGAAGCCACTGGGAGAGATCATCAGGAGATCTGGAGTGAGGTGTCATCAATATGCAGATGATACCCAGCGCTATCTCTCTGTGCCATCTGAATCAGGATTGGTGGTTGAAGTGCTTGACAGGTGCCTGGAGGCAGCAATGGGCTGGATGAGGGCCAATTAATTGAAGCTGAATCTAGACAAGACAGAGGTGCTGTGTATCACAGGGTCTCAGATCCGGGTAGTTGGGAGATACCCTGTCCTCGATGGGGTGGCTATGCCCTGGAAGGGACAGGTGTGCAATTTGGGGGTACTCCTGGACTCTGCACTAACACTTGAAATCCAGGGGAAGGCCATGGCCAGGAGGGGCTACTCCCATCTATGGCTGGTACGTCAGCTTAAGCCTTTTTTGGACAGAGATGATCTGGCCACAGTTACCCATGCTCTGGTAACCTCTAGATTGGACTACTCTAATGCACTCTACATGGGGCTGCCCTTGAAGATGGTTCGGAAGTTGCAGCTAGTGCAAAATGCAGCCGCCAGGGTGTTAACTGGGATAGCTAACCGGATGCACATCATTTTTCCTGTGATGTATGGGTTGAGGTCAAGGAAGGAAACAACCAGAGCTAATGATGTCACTGGCATTTCCTCCAGAATTCAAATATACCCATGGACGAAGGTTTAGGGATGTGCACAGATATTCGAAAATTCAAAAATCAAATTCAAATTCAGTGAACATTCAACATTTGAATTCAAATCAGATTTTCAAAAATCCGAGTTTCCAAATTCAACCAAATTTTGAATTTTTGAAAATCCGAGACAGATTTTTGAATAATTCAACTGAATAATCTGTTTATCCACGGGTGTTTTTCCACTGTCACTAGAAGTACCCATTAAGTACCCATTAATGGGTACAAAAATGCCATTACGTACCCATTAATGGGTACTTAATGGGTACTTTTAGTGACAGTGGAAAAACACCCCAAATATCAGGTCTATTTGCGCATATAACACAGGATGACAATGGGATGCAAACAGAACAAAAACGGGATGTGCGCAAATTCAAAAATTGGATATGAATGCTCCCGACATTTGTATCATTGGATTTTTGAAAATACAGATCCAGGTAATATGGATTCAAATCGGATTTTCAAAAATTCGGATTTTTGATTTTCAAATTGAATATTCAAATTGATTCCAATTCGAATGCAAAAAAAGCGTCCATGCACATCCCTACAAAGGTTGTCAGCCCCAAAATTGATTTACTGAGTCTCTCACAACAGATGCCACTGGATCTAATAGCATCATATGCCCCTAAAATGTCATATGTACTGTTCTTTTCAGGCCCATTGTCTCACTGAGGTGCCTGTTTTGTTATTTCTGAATCCAGCCTGAGCCTGAGTGCAGTCTTAGAAGCAAGGGCTTAAAAGATTGTTTCACCAAAGAATAATACTAACTGCTTTTTAAGACTTTTTGTAAAGATAGCTGTTCTAACAGCATTGATCCAGCAGTGTCTTATGAGTAGGGATGTGCACAAATGACATTCATTATTTGTGTGAGTTTGGACAAAGTTGGACATTTGTACATGAATCAAATGTTGCAATATTCATAAATTAACAAATATGAAAGTTTCGGACCTTCGTATGACTAGTTCGGACATTCACTCTGGATCTGCAACAGATCCAGAGTGCATTCAACATGATCAAGAGTGGATTAAAAGTGGATTCAGGTCGGATTTTACGCTTTAAGAGCAGATTTGTTACGGGATACGTATCAGATACGTACACGTTCGTGTCGGATACGTATCGGATGCGTATTTGTTCGTATCAGATATTTGTACAAATTCCATACGTTCCTCACAGGGTTATTGTGAAGACAAATTGGAGGAATGTGCTGAAGGCTAAATTCGTACAAATGCATTCAAAGGGAATCTATTTGTTCGAATGTGGATTTTCTAACATTCGATTTGTTACAAATGGAATGTCAAAAAACCCCTTCATGAACATCCCTACTTATGAGGTCGAAAGTCCTATCAACTTCTACAAAGCAACACTGCCAAATTCATCCATCTTCCTCCACCTGTCACAGCCTCTTTCTGCCTCATGGAAACTGAAAGAGGGAGTCAAGGAGTTGTAAAGAAGAAGGAAAAGTCCAAGGGTAGTCCCCTATGTGAATGGAGCTCCAATCTCCCATCTCTGGATTCAGTCCAATGTATATAAAGTTCCTGTGCTGAATGTAAGAATTATGAAAGATTTTCCAACCACCAGAGCCTTTGTTTAGACAAGGGGAGGACTTCTCAATTTGGGACAGCAGTTCTGCAGTTAACTTTGTCCCATATTGCTCAATTGCCTGTTTATTCAAGGTATCTGAATTCGTCACTATGTTACCGGACATCCTGCTGAGCAGGATTATATACCGAGATTGTTATCAACAAGACAGGGCCCCCCAAAAGGAACGAGTCAGAAATATTACTGTTTTAGGAGATTAACTCAGACGTATAGTGTGAGCTTTTACTCTGTTCCTGACATATCTGATAAATAAGTAGTCTTGGTCAGAAAATGTCTTGGCTTCAGAGAGTCACATTTAGGCCAAGAATGTCCCAAATTAGTCTGGAATTAAAAGCAGGAACTGCTCCTATGTTTCCTTAGACATACAGTTCTCTTATATCTTCACCTAGAACTACAATTGCTGGATTTCCATTGATTACTGTTTTGATGGCTGCTGAACCATCATCAAAGGAGATCTATCCCATTTTTCAAAAAAGTCACATGAAAACTTGAGAAAGGCCTTCTGTACTCAGGGCAATGGCCCACCTAGTTCAGCAGACTATTCTAACAGGCTGCACATGTCATGGTATCCCACACACACCGGCATGGTTCGTAAAGTGAATGGATCTGGCCTTCGACAAAAATTCACAGACACTTAGATGAAGACTGGATCTGCCCACCCGGATCTCCGCCCGCCCCCCTCCAGGTGGCCCCACTTACCCCCAATGGAGCCATAGGCACATCTTCCTCATGTCCTTTGCTAGTTTGCTGCCTCTGCCTTGGGTTCAGTGCAGCCCAGTCCAGGTGGCCCAAAATGTCTGCCTAAACTGGAACAGAGACAGACCTTTTTAAAACAGTCAACTAGGGATGTGCACATTTTTTTTCTCATTCAGTTCAGTTCACTTTGCTTTGAAGTGAATGAGATGGAAATTCAAATTCATGTGAATGGAGCCACTTCATATGTGGTAGGATCCAAATTTGCTTCAAATTCTCTTCAGATCCATGCTGCCACCAGTCACACCTCTAATACAAATCTGATGCAAATCCGCTCTGGACACAACTAGGCAGCTGGTTTGAATGTAACAAAGCTTTGAATGAAGGTACAAAAGCAAAGTTCTTCAAATGTAGCCAATATTCGATTTGAAATGCAAAGTTTTGAACATTTCCAATACGTACAAATTGCAAAGGTGACAAACATTTTTTGCCCATCCCTATGATCTACTGCTTTCTCAGCCCTGAGTAAACCAGCCCAGGAAAGTGTGCAGAAGGGAGGGAGGTATACAAAATGGCATACACCTCCCTGTACCAGCTTAGCAGGGGGACCCATTTCAATGGCACTCTGGAGGCAGTACCTAGGCACTGTGGAAGGTTCTCCAAGCATGATCTTTTTCTCTACGAGCCTTTTACCAGTCGGCTAGGTAGTATCTTCAGTACAAAGTTTCTTCTTTCATTGTTGGTGGTGTAAACAGTATCCAGTCCACTATGGTTATAGGCTGTGGTTGGTGGGAAATGGATTTTTGATAGGAGCAGTAGTTAATACATTTATCTAAGCAACCGTGGGAGGATGGTGCACCAGCAAAAGATGGGTGCACCAGCAAAAATATAGCATATTTAGAAATAAAAAATAAAATAAAATGGTACACTCTTCCTATTTGGTGCCTACCAGATGGGTTAGATAACAACCAGCCAGATTGCCAGGCCACGGTCACACAAGTGTTTTAGGATGACCTCAGATCCTCCTCAGGTCTTGTTGCTAACGTTATTTGTATTTAAGTCCTTTTCCAAGCTGGCCTACTCTCATTAGACCGTCTTAACCTGGAGTCCTGTTTTTAGAGGACAAGGACTCAGCCCGAACTAGCATTTCAGGCCATCTTCGCTTCCTCAAGTGTGAGCGGGAGGACGGGCTAAAGGAGTTTGAACTGTGCTGTGGTGGTGGTGGGGGTCCAGTCTTTCTTTCTGTCCACACACATGCAGCATTTCAGCAACAGGGAGGCTAAACATGGGCAATTTTCCTATTCATTTCTATTTATGTGTAGCTGTTTTGAAGTCAGAAAGAGGCCTTGCCTTATTATCTCCATTTCAAGCCCAACAGCAAGAATAGCTTTAAAGCAAATATATATTTTTCCTATTCAGCAAAAAAGAAAGAAAGAAAGAAAGAAAGGCATTTAACTGGATTCCAGGCCCATGAAATTGTAACTCTTGTCAGTTTGTGAGCTAAAGAAATGGCTCATAAATTTTATTTTGGGATAATTCTGTTCTTCCACATCGGATTTGCTCTAGAATCTGTGTTGGGATACATCCATATGAATGGTATAAGAAAACCAATTTCATGCCATAAACTAATTTGTTCAAGGATTAGTTCTGCTGCACCTAGCACAAAGGTACAATCTGCATGGCACCTTTATGGCTCCATGAATGCACACTGAAGCTGTGGTAGACAGCCACACTGTGTATTGAACATGGAGGTGAAATGCAGTATCTGGATTCCACATTCTTCCCCCACTATCTGCTACAAACACCATTATGGCTCTGTAGTGGCAGAGCAGTTTGAAGAGCTCAGACAGTACTTCTTCAAATCACTTCCTTTCTCATGCACAGTGCAGCTCCTGGGGCCATTCCCCACCTCCAAGGCCCCTCCCTGCCTTCTGATTCCAAGCCAGGAACTCCCGTTTGATCTGAAGGGCCCTCTTCCCCACCTGTCAAATGGCTCTGAGAGAATGCTCCCCAACATGGCCGGATCTTCCCCCATGTCCAGGTTAGTCTCAAAATCACTGCTGATTCAGCTTTCCTTCCCACCATCAAATGACGAATGGAAATTCCTTCGCTGCCCTTTAACAGGCAATTGAAGTGTGGAAAATCCATTTGGATTAAAGAGAAGTGATTGCTTCTCTTTAATGAGAAGCTGGAAGAAGCTTCACTTACAGTGCCTTCTTCTTCCTTTGCAGATTCAGCCAGACAGCAATATATCTTTTTTAACTGGAAAGAAGCATCACAACACCCACTTAGGTTTACTGCTAAGTAAGTATGCACAGTAGGGTAGGGGTTTGCACAAGTGCAATTTTTGACATTCAATTCATAATGAATCAAATATTCAAAAATCCAAATTTGTACGAATAAAGAAAAACGAATGTCTGGGCATTTGAGCCAATACAAATAGATTCATACCTACTCCTTTGAATATTCGATACTTATTTAATGATACGAATCTTGTACGCATCCTCTTTTCATCCAGATGCATATGGATACGTATACAATGCATACATATCTGCGCACATACGAATGTCCAAATTATTCACACGAATAACCCAAAATATTTGGATTCATACGAATACTAAATTACAAATGTCTGGACATTCGATTCGTATATGAATGTCCAAATTTGTACAAATAACATTTTGAATATTCATGCACATCCCTACTGTGGGATGTGCATTTGGACAGTTTAGGCTTACCCACTTAAAAGAGGAAGGCCGGGACTACACAAGATTACCCATTGGGGTAGACAGTGTTAGGAAAACTGCTGCTCTATCAGCTTTCTTCCATCCATGTGGGTTTAAGTAAATAAATAAGCTAGAGACTAAGGAATTTCCCTTCTTTATTGCAACAAAGAGGATCTGACTTTTGGACAAAGCCCTTAGGATCAACTCAAGTTCTCTACATTACAGCAAGACGTTTAACCCTATCCCGACCAAAAGTTTCCTTCCCAGAATTTCACCATTGGTTAAAAAGAGACTCCAGGTTACAGCCATCCCAGCTAAGATGCATCTAATTTATTCATAGTGGGGAGGAGATGTTACTATGAGATTAGCCATTAAGCACACGCACATACAGCAAAAATCATCACAGTTCAAACAGGATTAAGTAAACCAGAAAGAACCTGTTTTGTCCTTTGAATTAGTAGTCCTGATAAAAACTTTCTACTAGTTATCAGGCTTTTCCTCCCTTAAATTCTTTACAACGGAAGAACTGAAAATGAAGGTCACAGCAGATTAGTGATTGGTGACATGTTTCAAAGGTGCAAATCTGTGCAGACACGCATGAAAGTGATCCCACTCAATAGAGTGGATTACACACGCATCAGCCAATCCTGAAATGATAAATACCTGATGGAGAAAGGAAGAATAGGCTGAAGTTCTGGAGTTACTGGATACATGGGTACCCTACCTACTTTGTCCTAGGCTTGTGCTGAACCATTGTTCAACAGGACTGAGCCATAGTAAAGGGGCCAAAGATGGCTAAGGGCTTCTTCTAGCAGCCCAGGTTCTCCTTAGCATCTAGAAGTAGGAGCATAAGTGTTGCAAAAATCTGCTCCATCCACTATGCAGACACAGCCATTAGTTCTACATCTGTAGGGAGGGCATCATCATTCCAGCAGGTGGATTGACTCTGCAATGTGATCTTGCATGCAATCATGATGCCCTCAGTCAACAGGCACAGAGGACACACATGTTGGATTGAGCAGCTAAGTTTCCTGCACAATTTTGTTGCCAATCACCTATTCAATACTTATCATGTGCCTGGAACACCTTCCCTGTGAAACCAGGTTGCAACATCATGCACAGTATGGAAAAGCTGGATAGTGAACAATTATTTTCTCTGTCACACAACACTAGAACCAGGGGGCAGTTCTATGAAGCTGATGGGCAAGAGAGTTAGCATAGACAGTCTATGAAATCTGCTGCCAGAAGAGGAGGTAACAGCAATCAGTCTGAATGGCTTTAATAAAGGATTAGTTAAATTCATGGAGGATGGGTGCATCAGTGGATGCCTAGGGTATTGCCTCCAGGTTGGAGAGACAAGCAGGATGTCTTGTCTCAAGGCCATTTGCAGGGAGTTGATAGCAAGTGAATGTCTTCTGTTTGAAGCCCTAGATCAGCGGTTCTCAACCTTCCTAATGCCGCGACCCCTTTATGGAGTTCCTCATGTTGTGGAGACCCCCAACCACAGGGGCGGAGCAGCTGGAAGGTGGGAGGGAAGGGTGGTGGGAGTCTCATCGCGACCCCTCTGAAAGGGTAATTCGACCCCCAAAAGGGTCCCGACCCCCAGGTTGAGAACCACTGCCCTAGAGCAATTGGTGGGCCACTGTGTGAGACAGGATGCTGGACTAGATGATCCAGCAGGGGTCCTCTTATGTTCTTATCTCTAGGTGCTGAGAAGAGCTTGAGCTTCCACAGGGAAGCAGCTCGCCACCTCAGACCTCTTTAATGCTGTTTAATTCTGTCAAAGAGTAGTTCTCACAAGCTTATTTTGTCCTTATGGGGCAGCTACTCCTGGACCCACAGAAAACGGATTGGAATTCGCTTCTGGCCGTATGCTAGAGGACACATCACTAGGCACTCTTGGGAAAATATCATGCATTTTTTATGCATTAACATACTTGGCATATTTCCAGAGCAAAAGGCGTCCAATGCGCAAACTGGGCCAGATTTCACATGTCATTTTGATTATTTAAAGAAGAAACTCATAATCTCGCGTATATGGGGGGGGGGTTGTGTGTGTGTGTGTGCTCTGTTCATTCTGTGCTCCAGAAATAATCACCAGCTCAGTTAGAACTAAAATTGTGAAGTGCAATGGTCAGGCACCATTCCATCCACTTGCCTTGGGAAAAATGCCCACGCTCCTAGTCAACAGCTGAAATCAGAGGGGTGAAATTGCTTTTATTTATTTATTTATTTATTTGCATTTTTATCCTGCCCTATACCCGAAGGTCTCAGGGCCGGTAACGACATTTAAAATCAAACATGTTAAAACAATAGCAATATATATTAAAACAATAGCATCTGCAAGTGAGAAGGGAAAGTGTTTTAGAAGTTGTTTTGCCCTTTTGTTTGTATTCTGCATACCTGATTTAACTTTAACTTGCACCCTCTAGCCCAGTGGTTCTCAGAGACCGTGATCCTCCCAGCAACCCACTCCTAGCATTCCTCTGGGGCCAGCAGGAAATGCTGGAAGCGAAATGCTGTTCAGGGACATCTTGAGGTCCACAGTTTGAGAGACGCTGGTTCTTTTTCACATTCATGGGAGAACTGCCACTTTCAATGTTGAACGGGATATTTTAATTACCAGAAAACAATGCATAAGGAGGTGGTTTTGCAACCAATCCAGCTACACCCATCCTCTAATGAAACCTGCAGTTTCGTGTAGCCTACATTTTAGTTTTTTTAAGTGAGGCAGTCCATCATGTTTCCTTTGGCGTTAAGCACTAGATTTTGCCCCTTGCAGCTTGTTTAGCAGGAGGAAAAGCAAGGTGATGCCCTTCTTCCACCCATTCTTTGAACAGCAAACCCAAGTATGGCAGTGTGACAAGGCTGCTCATAACTCACATCACCTTTCAGTGCTTTGTTGATTCAAGTGTTTTAATGGAGTGAGTAGCAAGAGCTATTTGACAGGGGATCAGGAAGAGAAAAGTACCAATATAGAAAAATAAAGAGGTTGTTTTCTGTGGTGCCTTCCACATGAGCTCTTAGCATGATACAGGAAAGGTCCAGTAGCCTCCTTCCACATGCTGGTGCGGAATAAGGGAGTTTCCCCTTCTAGAATGATCTATCAGCATAGGATGGAGTGTCAACTAGGCTAGGGCACCCAAAATGGCATTCTAATCTAATGACAATACTAGGGTGTCTGAGATACCACAGAGGATCCACTTCAGCAGCAGACATTTCAGCCCCTAAGAGGTCCAAAATGGACCCCTGGGAACTTTAAAATGCCCCTCCTGGGAACTCTGTGGTCCCATATACAATGGGGGAACCATTTCAGCAATACAACAAGGCACATCACTAAAATTCTCACCCCAGGAGCTCTGAGATCTGCTATACCACAGGAACACATTTCAGCTGTGCAACAAGGCACACCACCAAAATGCCCCCTCCCCCAAGCTCCAAGGTCTGGTATACCACGGAGACCCATTTCAGAATACAACAAAGCACGCCACCAAAATGCCCCCCCCCCCAGACCAGGAGCTCTTTCAGAGCCCTCAGAGCTACTTGTGCACCAGCTCTAAACCTGGCGTGAGCTTTGGAGATGGTGTGGGGCTGGTGCAGAATAGGCTGTCCCAATGAAGAGCAGGTCATCCCAATACAGACAGCCATCAAGTATATTCTGGTATGGGGTGACCCATCCTGTACCAAGAGAAGCCAGGTAAGTGCAAAAAGATTTATGTTCTTACACAGAACTGGAAACTGTCATCTGAGCTTGAGATGCCCGGAAGCCATTGGTGGGCCAGTGTGAGACATTGGCTGAGATGTGGCCTGATCCAGCAGGGCTCCTCTTATGTTTTTAAGGATTGCCTGTTGCTAAACAACAGAGCTCTTTTCTTTTTGTTTCTTTTTTTTTGAGGAATGGGGTGGCGATAGAAGAAACAGATCAATTAGCTAGGACTTTGGTGTGATCAAACAGCGTCCCTCCTGTGTACTTGCGCAGCTTTCAAAAGAAAAGGGAGCTAGCAACATTACAAGGCATCTTTTCTAGGCTTTTGTGTTACTTTAAGGGCAGATCAATATTTTTAATTCGTACATTGTGTTTCGTTTTAAGGTTAGAGGCTCGAATATTGGAGTTCTACAGTACTGGCAAATCACTCTGCTTCTCAGCATAGAGAATGAGAATGAGGGGGCTGGATGTTGCATCCTTCACAGTGTTAATTGCCATGGGAAGGATTTTTGGCTGAATATGTATGCCGAGTTTGTTGGGGATTTTAAATCAATGTTTCAGCCTTTCCCACCAGCCTTCCTTGCACTTTGCAGTCTACAAGGACACATCCCTGGACTTTTCTTTGCAGAAAAATTAGAAATGGATTCCCAGTGTTTTTTTCCCGGAAGATGCTGGGGATTTTATTATTTATTTGAAGCGTTGATATACTACTTTGCATATAGATCTTTCAAACTGCCATGTATAAAAGCAGTCAAAACAATGTGTTTAAATACAAACATCGTGTGGGAGAAAAGAAGCACAATAATGGCTTCATCCATTCCCCAAAGGACAAAAATATGTTTTCTAGGGAGGTTCAAGCCACTAAGCCACAGTCACGTCTTCACTTTGATCCTTTTTCAGTCCACCTTCAGGTCTGACTGCTCACACCTTTTCATTTCTATCCATTCAAATGAAGAGTGGAAAGTCCACAAATAAAATGGATAGAAATGAAAAGGTGTGAGCAGTCAGATCTGAAGATGGACTGAAGAAGGATTAAAGTGAATGTGTGACCATGGCCTAGCTCAAATGGCTCATCCAGCATTCAAGCTAGCAACCCTCATCTTACATGTGGGCCAAGCTGGTTTGGTGTTCCACTGAGCAGCCTTGTCCTTAAAGGGAAGGCAGGGGAGGGGAGGGGAGATTAGCACTTAAGACCACCTCCAGATGATATATAAATATAATGCTATTTAGCAATAGTCTAAAGGAAACCACTTCCAGAATAACTGCAAGTTGCCGAAGTACCTGGGCAACCACATGCAGGAAAAATAAAAGTACTTACCTGAGGTCTTTTTTGCACTAAGGTCATGTCCCCATGCAAGCCATTTGGCTCTCGTTGGGCTCGTATTTGACTGGGTGTAGGACTGAGATCGAATGTTGCCTGTCCCCATGCCATTCCTGGTAACACGGCTGGATGCGGGCTGGGTGCGGATACAGCCATCCCCATGCAAACCACACCAAACCCCAGCAGGAGGGAGCAGTGCCATCTCCTCTCTGCCCCCTCTCTCCTCATTGGAAGCCAGACTGATGTCACCCCACCCACTGGAAATGCCGCATCTCCCTGCCTTATCGGCATAGAGAAGCCAGGACTGAACGGCAAAAATAATAATAATAATAATAAACCAACTGTTTGAGCAAAGCCACTACAAGGTTTGGTGGCAGTTGAGCAGTTTCGCGCACCTCTGCTGCACCCAGGAACTGTGAGAACACCCGGCAAGCAGAAGGGAGAAAAATCAAGCCATTATCCTGCCTGCCTTGGCGATCAGGGAAGGGGGGTAGAATACATCTATAAAAGAGTCTTGTTGGACAGCGAAGGCCATTTGATCCCCTCATTGTTTTGGCTTTAACACCATTTATTCCCAAAAAATCTCAGTGTTTGTGATCTCCAATGTACAGGGCAGGAACAGCGAGCACAGGACTTGAAACCCCACCTCCCAATGACGCGAGCACCAATCTCCTCCCCAAATAGCCCAGGACAGCCCCCATGCGCAGGCTCAGCTCGCAAAGCAATGAGTGAATGGCCCTCCTTTATCCAGAGGGTACCGGCCCACATTGCCTCCTCCTATACCGGGAGTCCCACCTCCGGGCTGCTGCAATTGGCCACTGCCAGCCACATCACATGTTCAGTGACGTGCTGGCTAGCAGGTGGCTGATCTGGGGGGGGATCAAACTGCATGTTGAGGTGGCATGCCTCACCACCCTTGGATCAACCCCCACATGCCATCCTCTCACTGCTGTGGCGGCCAGCACTGATGTGGCTGGTGCACCTCATCACCCAGAGGGTGTACCTGGATTGCCCTCTGTGAGTCGCCTGCTCATATCAGCGACTGATTGGCATTGATAATCGGTGATTGCAGGGCTTTTCCAAGCAAGGAGGAAGAAACTTTTATGTGTGATGCAACCAGCGGTGGTCAAGCGCAGCAGCTAGGAGATGGGACTCCTGCAGTGACCAGAGGAAGAGCAAATGTTCTTGCCTCTGGCCGCTCTGAGTAAGTCCGGGGTATAGGTTGGGATAGGTATAGAGCATGATTTCGTGCTCCACTCATCACCCGCAATTAGGAGCTCTGGTGAGGACGGGCATGCTTCTAGGCTGTAGCAGCCTAGAGAGCATGTGTATGCTCTTCACCAGAGCTGTCGTAATTGCATACCAGAGGTCATAGTGCGAATTGGCCTCTTGTCTGGACACTTGGCTCCTATGATGTCATGATGGCAGTGCATGATTGCTGCCCTGAATGCATGTGTGGCCATCATTTTAGGTCCAGTTTTGCCTCCCATGTGTGCAGAGGCCATTTCCAAAGTGAAGGATTCCAGGAGCAAGCATCCAGACATCTAAAAGCCGGGTAGGGAGTTAATAATGTTATTGCAGGATATCACTTTAATATCTTGTGGCTATGCTGGGATTGCCTAGGACATGTGTGGCAACCCTAACATCACCCTGGGATAATCCTGGGTTTTCCAACCTGCTTGGATGCAGTCTAACTCTCCTCTTACTCCTGCCTGTCCCTCATAGACTTCTCTGGAATGAAGAAATGACAGGGCCTTCTGTGTCAGGCCTTGACATCATCACCACCAGGCCCAATGCAATTCTGACATCATCACCAGGCCTTTCCTGGCTCATGCCAGATGTGTAAATTCTGTCAGTTACAACAGGGACCAGAGAAAGGCCAGAAGACCCAAAATAGCATCTAGCCATGGTATGACATCATTGTGGGGCCTGACTCACCGACTAATGGTCTGCCCCTCCTGGTTCCTAAAAAAGCCAGTAAGGGCACCCAGAAGCGAGGGGAGAGTGGAGGTTGGTGCTTATCTTAGCTCCCCTACCTCTAGGGCCTCTAGGTGTTTCAACTAGAAAACACAGCCCTCATGTAAGAGAATCGTGTTGAAACCATTTGAGGCAGTAGGCCGCACATCCTTGAAATCTTTCGTTAGGCCCATTAAAGGCAGCAGCAGCAAGGAAAACATTCCAGAGGGTGAATGATGTCACAGAGAAGGACAAAGCCAGACCCTTCTATGTCCAAAGCGGGGGGAGCCAGACCCTTCTATGTCCAAAGCCAGACCCTTCTATGTCCAAAGCTTAGTTCAACAGAAGAACTAAGCTCCTTTCTAAGCAGTAGGACAATTCGCACTTGGCCTTGTAGTTTGCAATAGGTTAACACCTGGGCAGGTGCATCTGCTCTTGCAGGAGGTGTTTACAGCCTAGAAATGGCCCCTGCCTGCCCATATGTTAGCGCCTATTACAAACCAGCGGTAGCGTACAAAATCGTGCACCACATCCTTACTAAGATTACCCAGTCACGACTGAAAACATATCTGCCCACGGATGAACATTTGCACCATTTCCAGTGCAAGGGGTCAACTGAGGTGTGGCACAAGCATGGATGTTAGTACACATTAATCTATCATGCACCTTTTCTGACCAATAGATGGGAAAGCAAGTGCAGAAACGCCTGTGCTCTGCTTTCCGCATACTTGCAGCATGTCCACATGCTACAGTACAGCAGACCTACTGTCAGCATATTACTGTCCACATACTACAGCAGATGCTACCCAGAGCCTACTGTAGTCTGCACCAGCATGAGGGGCAGCAGGTCCCTGTTCTGGGATATAATCTGGAATAAGGCCTAGTGCAGAAAGGCCTAAGAGTAAAGAGAGCTCGGTTAGTACCTTGCTTATCTGTGGAGCTCATAGGGAAACACCGTACCTGACCAAAGCAGTTTCCCATCTCGATTGCTATGGGGCCAAACTGAATTAATGAGCAGCTGTGCTTCCACATGGCGACTGAGACCTGTGGCCCTCCTCATGAGTCAGCAACTATGTGCAAGAACAGAACAATCAGGGAGTAGAACAAAGGCTTCAGAGTCTCTCCATGGAGATTTTCCTACATACCCCCAAGGGCTGTAAGCACATGTGCTCTTCTTTTGTGAGCACCATGATTCTGTGGAAAAGTTAATTTGGAAATCTACAAAAAGTGGGCAGATTGGGCGTGACGGACGGAGGAGGGGACTTGGCCTGGCATATAATGGTTGCACAGCAAATTAGGGACGCAAGAAAGACCTCTAAGGCCATGCAGCGGAGACACAGCCTCAGGCTACATTCACAGGTAGCAAAAGAGCAACTAAAAGGTATCTTTGAGGTAGTTACTAGTGTTCTCATCCCTCCTTTAATGCATATTGGAAGTGTGTTTTCTGACCTTTGATGTGCAGAACAGCATCCAGCTATGGGTATCATCTTTGAATATCTGTAAACTGTTTTTCAGGTTCTTTCTTTTTTTCTTTCTTTCACTGTGTGTGAATGCAGCCTCATTCTAATTTACAAGACTATTGCTATGATAGAATGGCGAGGGATCTTGTCCATTATCTTGAATGCCTTAGGGGAATGTAAGATGTCAGTCAGTCAGTCAGTCAGTCAGTCATTCTATCTATCTATCTATCTATCTATCTATCTATCTATCTATCTA
>MTQE01001141.1:4999010-5028401 GCA_014337955.1 Aspidoscelis marmoratus | reverse complement strand
GAAGGAAGGAAGGAAGGAAGGAAGGAAGGAAGGAAGGAAGGAAAGGATCACAAACCAACCAGACAAGAATCTTCTTATAGACAGGGAAACATTGTCCCCCCACCCCTTAAGATCACCAAGCATCTTGCACAAACATCACTATGAACAGTGTTAAGATCACTACATATATTTTTAGTGAAAGGAAAAATAATCAAGCACATGCTTTGAATCTTCCTTTAATTCCACAGATTTTGAAATGGGCCAGTCTGAAATCCTACAGTGATGCTTTGGAGCCAATCCTTAGCAATCGTAGAAAAGGGCAACCAGAATAATTAAGGGGCTGAAACACCTCTTCTATGATATCAGACTGCAACATCTAGGCCTCTTCAGTCTGAAGAGACGGCGTTTAAGAGGGGACATGATTGAATTATATTAAATCATGCATGGTATAGGAAAGTTGGACAGAGAAAATTTATATTTTCTCTATCACACAACACTAGAACCAGGGGGCAGTCTATGAAGCTGATGGGTAAGAGAGTCGGATCAGACAAGGGCAAGTATTTCTTCACCCAGAGGGTCATCGGTGTAGGGAATTTGCTGCTGGAAGAGGTGGTGACAGCTACCAGCCTAGATGGCTTTAAGGAAGGGTTGGACAAATTTATGGATGACAGATGTATCAATGGCTACTAGAATGGATGCCTGAGTACATCTTTCAGGCTGGGGAAACAGGTAGGATGCTTCTAAGGCCATTTGAGAGCAAGAGGTTTGCCCTTGTCTCTGCTTGAGATGCCCATGGGCAATTGGTGGGCCACTGTGTGCACACAGGATGCTGGACTAGATGGGCTGTGGCCTGATCCAGCAGGGCTCCTCTTATGTTCTTAATCTGAACCTGGCAAAGGGTCTCTTCAACAGCTGTCTTCAGCCCCAGTAAGCATAGCTCTTCTGAAATACAGTTTCCATCAGTCCCTCCCAACCTTTTTGCAGTACACTTTCTCTCAGTTCCTTCTTAATCAATAGTTCTTTTGGACTAGGGGTTCTATTAGGGCCTGTCTGCACTTGGCTATATTCTGTAAAGTATTGTAGGATAGGGGTCTGCCAATATAGACTCTGGCAGGCCTCCCCTGGGACCTGCTGTAGCATGCACTAGCATGTGAACAACAGCCTATATTCCATGATATATTCCAGAGTAGAATCAAGTGTGAATACTAGGCCTCCAGTCTCAGCAGTTCACAGACCTACTAGCCTAAGACTGGATTAATGACCCCTGACAGTCACTGAGCTAGTTGATCCATGTTTATAGACTTCACAGATTCTAATTTGTAGGTTGCAGTTTTCCCAACAAGAAAAGACACAATCTACTTAAAAAACTGAACAGGAAAGGGTTAACTGACTGGGACTGGATCTGATGGGATGCCAATGACACACACCTCTCAACCTATAAAAATATTTGTAAAACTGGATTGCATTTAAACTGGAAAGTGATGCATTACCAAAGAGGAAGTCTTTAAATTAAAAATAATTTACACAGGAGCCCAAAATAAAGGTCTGAACAAAAGAAGGATACTTCAGTACTGCTATGTAGAGTTCTCAAGAATATGAATTATGAAAGGCATCTTTGAACAAAAGGCAGGAGAACTGGCTTTGTTTATGTTGGAAGCAGAGAAATAGACTAGTGAAGCCTGGGGTTTCTGTGCTAGACTAGCTCCATTTTGTTAAGCCTCTAATTTAAACTTTCTGCTCTTCCCTCTCCTTTCTGACTGCAAGGAAAAGCAAAGGAAATACCTGTTTGAATTTACCAGAGCTGGTAATCAGAGATGAAGAGTCCTGCTACCTTCCAATTAAGATTGGTTTGCCCCTCTTTTTAAGGTTAATGGAAATTTAAAAGAAGTTGTTCCTGACCTTTAGAATAAGAGCAACTTAGGGCTTTTTCACACTTAACTTTCATGGGATACTGTCCCACAGAAATTAAGTTCAAGGATGGTGGCTGATGTTTGCACAACAAGCACCATCCCCATTCTGAACTTAGCTCAAGACTACCTTAGCACTCCACAAGTGCAGAGAGTTCTGTTTGGGACCATCCACCTTACTGTAATGATGCCCATGCAGGCCGCACCATTGCTGTGGTGAACAGTGATGCAGCATGTGACTGTGTCGCCCGCTCCACTCCCACACAGCAGTCTTGTGTGGACTCTACCAGGAATGCTCTTAGTAAAGCTGTGGGACATGCTCTGGGAAAAAGGTGGAATCATGGTATGTGAACGCACTATGCCAGAGCATGTGTAGCCATCCCAACTGACCAAGTGCAAACAGGCTCTTATTTAACCAGATGTGTTTCTTCAGATTGCAGCATTCAAGGATGAGAGGCAATAAATAAAACTGGAATAAAATTTGAGTTCATGGGTTACCATCTGAGGAACTTCTTTCTTGTATGCAAACCACTGTCCCTTTCTACGCTTATCTTAGATCCGAATTAAGGTGACTCTAATTTGGATCTTGGGTTCCTCACTGGTCCAGCTCCATGTAGAGTTCTGTCAAAATCTTAGAGCATGTGCAGTTAGTCTCTACAAAAGCCCTTGCAATACCTTGGTGTAGTTTTGCCTGTATGTGTCTTTTTCTGTCATAATCAGATGTTTTTGACAAGATGAAGGGTTTTTCCTATATTTTAAAACTGATATGCTATACAGTATTTTAAATAAAAGTTTCTATTTGTTTTTGAAGATTCCTTTGTCCAGAAGTTTTTCATACTGTCTGTTGCTTAACTTTATGGTTTATTTGGGTGATTTTAGATTTTTAAAACTTAAGTCAAAAGACCCTACCTTAGAGTCGTATGCGTTTTCCCAGAAACCAGTATATCCCACTGCACTGTTCTTACTAGTGTTGCATGGATGTCAAGCAATGCCCACAAACTAACTCACAGCAGGAAAAGGAGGTTCCATTTGCAACCTGTTGCACTAGTTGCCCCTGGAATATATGCATGTTACATGTAGTAATTAGAATTTTAAAACAGTAGCACTACTTATCATAATGGGAAAGACTGTGGCCTTTTCTGCTCAGGATTAGGGAGACCCCGTTCCCTGCTATCACACTCCATCCACACAGCACAGAGCATAAATTGAGCTAAGATGGTTAAAATTGCTAGGTACTGTCTCCAGGTTGGGGAGACAGGCAGGATGCCTCTAAAGGTTATTTGCAACAATTTGAAACCAGGTGAGGACTTTGCCAGATAGCTGCTAAATAAAAAATGCTGCAGGAGATATGTTGCTCATATCTAGCTTTCCCTTTGCCATTTGGAGGCAGTCTTACATACTAAACAACCTCTGTCCTTCCCTGTCCACAAAAGACTTGGGGCCCAGCAGAAACAGGCTCTGATATGATCCATTCAGATTACAAAACAGCAAACTAAGGGCCGAATTTGAAAGAGCTTTCCTACAACTTGGGTAAATGACTATACTTTCTCCTGGCATCCAGAAATGTCCCCGAGGTGGAGAAATTGCTCCCTGGAAATATATATTTATGCATATTTCAGTACATAAGGATAGAAGCAGCCTTGGGAAGGTGCCTATAAATCTGTCAACAGTATTGATAGGTCCAAGGAATGGACCAGAATATTCCTGGATCTTTGGGCGCACATAAACTCCATTTTGTAAAACTCAAACCTCTAAATAAAAAACAAGTTGTGAAGCTTTTCCTCTTCTCCCCCTTCCCATCTGTTTGCAAGCTGAGGTGAGAGGTATCTGCATAACCCTGAAGAAGGGTGATCAGGGTGGAAGGTCCTTTTCCTTCCTTCCTTCCTTCCTTCCTTCCTTCCTTCCTTCCTTCCTTCCTTCCAGTGAGAACCACTGCAAAAACAGCTGAACTTGGTGTACTCTGTTTACAGTGTTAAAACATACCAAATATGTGATTGTCACACCACTGTGTCAGTTTGGCCAACCTCTTACTTAATCACCAGCCAGGTGCTGGAGGTAGGAATGCAGCTATCTGGAATTTGAGCAACTTTGATTGATCTTAAATGAAGAATGGGCCCCCCAGTTGATTGGCTTGTCTGTTGGCTACCCCATTGTCTCTGTTCCTGCCAGCAATCAAGAACACATTTACACAGTCCAGAGGTGCAACCTCTGAGCTGTCACAACCACAGCTGCTTTTAGGTTTGTCTGAAGCACCACTTCTTCACACGCCACACAAATCACATCGGGTCTGGTTTTCCCCCTTGCATTGATTAACACATGGGTCATGTTTGACTCTTTTCCTTTGGGCCTGGGATCAGCTCCCCCCTCCCCCTAATCCCATAATCATAAAACAGGATGAAAATACCCAAAAGGTTAGCCAGGTATGATATCCAAATGCTGGATCCACCCTCCACACTGCCTGATATCATCACACCAACAAGATTCCAACCACAGTTTGAAATCTCCATGTCACCCTTACCGTGCCTGAACTTTGCTACTTTGCTACAGAGTTGGGGTCTGCCTGAGCTTGCTGCTTTTCTGGATACTTTACTGAACGGAATCTTCTTGCATCAGAGACTTCAGTCCTAGAAACGATGACACGGTGGACGGTGAAGTTCCTGCGTAATCTTTTAGTTATATGGGGTTCCTTGTTAGGATTTAGAACAGATTTAAGTCTGTTCTTATTTGCCTTCATGTTAATAAGTTCAGAGCTGCTATAGCCTTGCAGATCCTTTTTGCCTTAGCACAGACGTAGTGAAAGTCTGCTGTGTGGATCCTGTTGGGGAAAGCTTTATCATTGTTCCTCTTTGACTGTACTGCCTGGCTTTTGTCATTGATCATCAGTTGTTGGCTGTCAGATTTGACAGTTCCAGTGTTTTTGTTGAGTTTTTAATAAAGTTTTATTATTGTTTTCAAAGAATCATTGCTTTGGAAGCCACTTTTAGTCTTCTGTCATTTAGGTTGCACTCCAGTTGATTATCCATTTTAAAAACTTATACCTTATAAGTTCCTGCTCTTAGAAGGTGTCTTGGGAGAGCTTCCCCCCCTCACTACATCCAAAGGGTGTGCACAATTTTTTTTCGTGTTCGCTTTGCATAAAGCCACTTAGAATATGGTAGAATTCAAATTGGCTGCAAATACTCCGTGAATGCTCTCCACTTCAAATCCCTGCCTCCATTCCCACTTCTGAATCTGTTCCAAATCTGCTTTAAATCCTCTTTGAATCTGCTGCAGGTGTAACTGGGCAGCCGCTTTGCCACCTCCCTACCTTGGCGAATATAACAAAGCTTTGAACAATGCGTAAAAGCATTCAATTCACATTCAGCGTTAATCTTTGAATGTAGTCAACATTCGATTTGAATGCGAAGGTTCAAATTCATATGAATTTGTACATATTGCAAACCTGATGGATGTTCATGCGCATCCCAGGGCACAGTTGTCCCTAATATTTGATCTTCCTGCAAAGTGTTTTGAGCAGCCATCTTCCACACTTCATCAAGCAGGAGGTTAGATTAGATGACCTCCAAGACCCATTTCCAACTCAGATGTTGTGATTCTATAAACTCCTCCATGAGCCACTCTGGTTCATAGCGTATGGATGTAACTGAAAGCACCAAACCCTATACCCATCTGCCTAGGATTACTCACTGAAAACAAGATTTACTTCTGAGTAAATATGTACTTGACTGTACTATTAAATTAGTAGTAGTAGCAGTAGCAGCAGCAGCAGCAGCAGCAGCAGCAGCAGTAGTAGTAGTAGTAGTAGTAGTAGTAGTAGAAGAAGAAGAAGAAGAAGAAGAAGAAGAAGAAGAAGAAGAAGAAGAAGAAGAAGAAGAAGAAGAAGAAGAAATTTGTGTTTGCACCTTGGGCTAATCCCTGCATCCTGAATATGGCTTTCTGCCTCCCCCTTATGCAACGCACTAGTTAAAGCACAAGAGCCTTGTGGGGACAGGGGGTGATGGGTACAGCCAGCCTGGTTGTCTGACCTTATATAAGCCAGGCAAGCTTGGTCACAGCAACCTATTGCCTCATTTCTCTAGACATGGGTCTCAGCGCCTTTCTTTTCCAGATTCATTACCAAGGCTGCACTGAGGTAAGGAGCAAATAGATGGGAAAGAAAGGGGGGCCCGAGCGGGGAGAGGATGCCCACATCCCCAAGCCAGAGAGGCGCTTGTCCTGCTGGGGCCCAGCTGTGCCGCTCAGGCTGAATTCCTTCTCAGATCAGCTCAGCAGTCTGTGACATCTTGCTGTGTCAAGCCTGATTACTCTAATCTTTCATAGGCTTTCACAATAAGGAACTCCACTTAGAAGCTGGACATCAACAGCATGAAAGCTGCCTTTGTGTGCAGCCCCTGGCAGCTTGCAATCCAGCCGTTAGGTATAGTTAAAAAATGAATTCTTCTCATGCCACCAGGCTAAAGCCATCAAGGGGAAGGTTTTCTGCTCATCACCTTGCAGATCTTCACGATCCGTCTTAGTCTCTGGGAATAGATGGGAGCGCAAGGAGCAGAATAACATCAGATCAGCACACGGGATGGGTCTGTCTGCAAGAAGTGGTGTGGACGGCACGGCAGAAGAATAAGGACTCGGTGAAGAACCCAGGCTGTGTCTTTCCCTCCCAGAACAGTCAGGGGATTCGGCCAACATCACTGTGGTGCTGGGGAGACCTTTCAACCCCTGAAATCATGGGAACAGCTCATGGGAAAAAGGTAATGCTTTTTATGCCTTGCATTTCCAGTTTGGGTTGGATACCTGCTATAGTATTAACTAGGGCCCTTTCTACACTTGTCCTTATTCTGGAATATATCTGAGGATAGCAGTCTTCTGGCCACAGGTTAATGCAGACTATGGCACGGCTCACCAGATAGCAAGTCCCTATTCTAGGATATATTCTAGAATAAGGCAAAGTGCAGAAAGGCCATAGCTCTGGTGCAAGTTCAAGGTAAATGAATAAGAGGTGCACTTAAACCTGCACCAGTCGTAGTTCATGTGGGGAATGATCCTGCAAGGAAGGAACCATTTCTGGTAAAGAAACGGCTTCCACAAGTACAAAGGCTCTGTTTGGGAGCATTCTCTCATGTGAACTACCAGGCCAAGCATGAAAAGGCTGAAAAGAATGGAGGAGAAGGTGGGGTCGATGGCCAAGCATAAGCTATTGCCCAGGAGTCATTTGGGCTAGCTAAACAATGGGACATGATGCCTCAGACTCAGTCCTGGGGCTTGCCACAGTCACTCCATACTTCCAGCACTCACTCACTCACTCACTCACTCACTCACTCACTCACTCACTCACTCACTCACTCACTCACTCACTCACTCACTCACTCACACACACACACACACACACACACACACACACACACACACACACACACACACACACATTCTACCCAGAATGGTGTGCCACTGACTCCTGTATCCTGGATGTTACTGGTTTAACTCCTGACCATGTGGCCTTTTGACTCTGTGATAGTCTACGTGTCCCTGAGGTGTCATGTGTCAAAATAGCCTCCCAACTCTTCAAAAAGTATATCCTAGACCTTCAGGTATAGGGCGGGATAGGAATACAAATAATAAATAGATAAAAAGAATTTCAAAGGCTGGATGTGTGTGCTGTGATTGTGGTACAGAAAGTTCAAAGTAGGCAGAATCCCATGGAATCTTGGGATCAAAGATACACATGGGCCGCATCCCCATTACAAGCTTAATCCAGTTTCCCTAAACCGAAATAATAGAACTGGATGCAAATGCGAATTTGCCTGTTCCCATTACTTTCAGCTTAATCGCGTTTGATCCAGATTCTGAGGATCCTACGTGGTGTACATGACTCAAGGGGGGACTCAAGTGGCTACTTTCTAAAAGCTGCTTTTCGGGGCTGCCCTGTCCTCTTCCTCCTGGCGTGAACACACCACCCATAAGGGACCCCTTCACAGAGCCTGGCTGGGTAGCTGCCGCTTGCCTGGATGGAGGAAAACTGGCAGCGGGCAGCCAGCGATTCTCCCCATTGCCCAGGGCACACAGCAGCAGCGGCAACTCAAGCAAGGGGGCTTTAAACATTCACACATCTCCCAAAACCCAAATCTTTCCCCTTTAAAGGTCAGAACTCCAAAGAGCTAGAATTGCGCAAAATTGCAACATTTTTATCAGGTGTGAAGTGCCTGGATTGCTACAGTGTAGCGGCTGCTGTGAAGGTTGGATTTTTACACTGAAATCACTGTCTTTGGTAGCAAGCTACTGGGAGAGGGAAACCCTAAACATGGATTCTCATCCCTTAAAACGGTACTGTCTACACAGTAAAAAATATAACACATATCAAGCGCATGATCTGGATTGAGACCTGTTGAAATGAGGGTTAACATTTACAATGCTTTGGGGAGATTTAACACCAAAGTGTGTTAAGCCAAACTGACATGGGGTCTGCAAGGATTGAATACGGTCTGAAACCGAATTAAGCTTGTAATGGGGATGCAGCCATGGTTCTGTTGTTCCTGCTACCTGAGAGTAACATAATAACCCTTCTAGAAGTTCCTCTTGTTGCAGTCTCTCCTCTGAGAATCTTCTGCTTGCCCCATCTTTTCTACTTGAAGGGAATTACTTTGAACAAAATCCTATTAGAGTGCCCCACCCTCTTCCTGATCTCACTTAATCCCATTGTCTGGTGTGTTAGGCCTTTGTTAATATCTTTGCCAGCCAGAGACATTAGCAGACTGTCAGAGTATCCACTTATTGGCTTTTGTGTGGCACACCGACACATTCTTTTCCAGTTGCAATTGACCTATAAACTGATTTGAGGAGGATGAGGGAAGGTGGTTAAATTGGGCAGATTTTATTTTATTTTTTATTTTTATTAATATCTCTATCCCACCCTTTACCTCAAGATCTTAGGACGGGTCAACATAAAATCACAATAAAAAGAGATAAATTGCACAACTAAAACATTTTATTCTTGCACAGGAGTGATGGAGAGAATGAAGCTCCCAAATATTTATCTGTTGCAAGAGCCACAAGACCTTTGCTTGGGTGTTTACAAGCCTTTTTCTTCTTGCAACTTTTGCAGCACAAGGATCCTTCATGTTAGTGTGACCTGTGCCTGCACAGTAGCGGATCATTCATTTGGAAACTTACTGCTCTCTTTTCATTCTCTTAAATTCAAGTTTAAATTCAAATCGAATCTGTTTCCAGGATTGGGAGGTCCCATTAATTTTTTTATTCCCAGACTTTGAGGACTATCCTGCAAATATCCGCAGAAAAAAAGTCCTCACAAAAACTGTTCTCGGTCCCCTTTTGGAGCCCAGCCCACACTGGTTTTTTTTTTTTTTTTGCCTTTGGGAATGCTGACTATTTGGGGTGGGAATCTATCCTTCTGGCCAATGCCTGCCAGATGTGGGCGGGATTTCACAGCTGCGAAGGTCGGTCCCCCTCTCCTTGCCATGCCTGCTCTGAACACACTACGATTAGGAGAGATACGGCTGTAGGACACAAGCCTCAAGTGATACATTGTTGCAAGGCTGCCATAGCAGGGGAAAGCTAAGCCGCGAGCCTGAGCCTCTGTTTTACAGAGGGAAACAGACTGCATGGTGACTTGCCTGCTGGGTGCAAAGGTTGCAAATATAATGTGGCATCTAGATAGGTTAGTAGACAGTGCCCGGGAAAAGCCAGTGGTTGTGGTACATGTTGGTACCAATGACATTGGAAGGGCGAGACGGAGTGTCCTGGAAGCCAAATTTAGGTTGTTAGGTAGAAGGCTAAAGTCCAGGCCATCCAGGATTGCTTTCTCAGAAATGCTACCTGTTCCACATGCAGGACCAGTCAGACAGGCAGAGCTCAGGAGCCTCAATGCGTAGATGAGGCAGTGGTGTTGGGAAGAGGGGTTTAGCTTTCCCTCTTATGGCAGCAAATTCCATAAACCGATGACCTTCTGGGTGAAGAAATACTTCCCCTTGTCTGATCTCACAAGATCATGGGGGGGGGGAAATACCTGTCCCTCCCTCCCCTCTATCTGTGGGTGGCCCTGGGTTTGCATAGAATTAGAGCCTTGCCTGCTGATTCACTTTCCCCATCCCAGTTCCACCAGCCCCCAAAGGCACCAGACCCACAGTATACATTATCTGTTACCCGGCAATGAATGAGCAGCAAAGACGTTGCTTCTCCCTCCCCCCAGTCTTGCCATCCTTTGTTTCACTTTCATTCAGGGAAAATGTTTAGGGCTTCTTCTATGACAATCGCCCATGTTGTTTTCTCTACGCCCCTACTTCTTTTTCATTCTTTTTTTTTAAACCTTGTTAAAAAGAATTAAAAGCAAGGAGGAAAGGAAAATATTAAAACAGAAAACCAATTAGCTAAGAGGTGGGGGGAAATATCCTAGCTACAAGGCTGTATGTTCCTTATTGGGGGAAAAGTGGAGACGTAAAAATGGACAAGAGAACAGTGTTTGTAGGCAGCCAAACAAAAGGACAGCTTTACAGAATGAAAAGGAAAGACCTCTTTTCATCAAAGGACCAGACTAAGGGAAACGATCGGTGTTTCCAAGGGATTAGCATGTTATGCCAGCTACTTTGACAGTTTGATCATGTGTTTCTGAAAGACTTTTTTGGACCCAGGATGGCATTAGTAATAAGAGACAGGAAAACCACTCCAATGCTGAAAGGCCCCGTGCCATTCTCATGTTGTTCTTCCAAATTGCTTCACATAGTTTTCACCACTGAAGCAAAAAAGAACATTGAAAAAGAACATTCCAAGTGAGAACGGTAAAGAAGATAAGAGGAGCCCGGCTGGATCAGGCCACAGCACATCTAGTCCAGCATCCTGACTCACACAGTGGCCACCAATTGCTTTTGGGCTTCTCAAACCTGCTTTCAGCTCTCTGCAAGTGGCCTTTAGAGGAATCTTGCTTATCTCTCCAACCTGGAGTAGTACCTAGGCATCAGTTCTAATAATCACTGATGATACACCTGTCCTCCATGAACTTGTCTAACCCCATCCTAAAGCTATCTAGGTTCGCTGCTGTCACCACCTCTTCTGGTAGTAAATTCCATAGACTGATGACATGCTGGGTGGAAAAAAAAACCTTTCCTTGATGGTCCTAACTTTCCTACCCTTCAGCATCATGGAGTGCTCCATGGTTCTAGTGTTGTGCAATAGAGGGGTTTCTTTTTCTCTTTCCACTATTTCCACACCATAGTATGATTGCATGTATTCAATCATGTCCCTTTTTAAATGCCATCTTTCAAGGCTGTCCCAGTGTAGACATTGCAGCCTGATTTCATAAGGGAGGTTTTCCAGCCACTTAATCATCGTGGCTGCCCTTTTCTGCACTTTTTCCAGTTCCACAATATCTTTTCTGAGATGTGGGGACCAGAATTGTACATAATATTCCAAATGTGGCCTCGCCGTAAGTTTATGGAGAGGAACACAAACTAATTTATAATATACATAAACTTGTTTGCATACTGTCAAGGATTTAACATAATGGAAATGCCACTATTTCTGTGGCATTGCAACAGAAAAGATCCTACACCAGGAGGAGGACACCTTGTGCATTTTCCCAAAGTTCTTAGGTGGCAATGGGATCTACTTCAGCAGTCAGTGCCAGAGAAAGTGATAGAGCATACTAATCTTGATCTCTTCCCAAGGACCTTAATTATATTATGAAACTGAGTGGGATGCTTTACATATAAACCATGGCCCTTTCTGCACTTGGCTTTATTCTGCAATATATCTTGGGTTAGTGGTTTGCTGCAGACTGGGGCCTTCCATAGTCTATGCCAGCATGCAGATAGCAGATCCCTATTCTGGGATATATTCTGGAATAAAGCCAGGCACAGAAAGGTCTCATGCTTTTTGTCATAGATCTACAATGCCCATTCTTCACCATTGCCCTTAAGTAGGAAGAGTAGCAGGCATTTCTGCTGTAGTTTTCATGTGCAAATATATCTGAGGCAGGGATCTTTCATTCTGAAAAATGGGTCTTAAATTTCTTCTAATCCTCACAGAAGTAGGCTTTGAGGAAGCAGGGGAGAACTGCCTGTGGGCTCTGGGGCAGATAAGAAAAGATTAATGTAATACTTTAATCCTTTTCCAACCATCTGAAGACCAACTGACTATATAGCCACCAGGGGGCAACACACAAAAAATTATTGTTTCAATGTATATCTGTAATTTTCAGGCACAGTTGGCTATGGTGCCCATCACTTTAGGGATGGTTTCCAATTCCTACAAAGAGAGTATTTTGCTTCTTAAGAAGCAACATGAAAACAGGTAGTTTTGGCTATAGCTAACTGGTTCTCAGCCTTATTGCTCTCGACGGTGCATACATCTGACACTGGAGGATAAATAATATAGGTTAATTGGGCAGCAAAATAGTAGCTTGGCTTTTACTTGACAGACAAACTGGGCTGTTCTTCTGCCTCTGGGGATGATAGCTAATCCTGATGAGGCAGGATTCCCCTGCCCATCAATATTGCCCAACCTCCAATTGGATAGGTAGGGAGAGATCTGTCTCTGTGGTCAGAATCAAAGTGGGGGGAATTCCTGGCTTCAGATCTGAGAGCAGAGAGATTTAACCCAAGGAATGTCCCATGAAGCTTTTTATAACCCCAGAAGAGACCTGAGATACCCTGGAGAGGTCTTGTTGGGGTCTCATTAAATACTGAATGCCATCTTATGATGGGCCACAGTTGGGCCTGCTCTGAGGTAGCATCTCCTCTATGGAATGCCCTCCCTTCTACTATTTGTGAGGAGTCTACATTTATAGCTTTTAGACACCTATTAAAGGTCTTTCTCCCAGGCACTTCCTGTGAGATTGTTTGTTCCTTTCCCTGACCCACCTAGGCCCCATTCCCACTTGACTTTTTAAATCCAAATTAAATTTAATACCCGTTCCCATTTGTTTGAGTATATGGGTTTTTTTCCACTGACCTCCCTTAATCCGGATCTAAGATTATCCGGATCTAAGGATTGGGTCCTTCAACTAATCCAGATCTAGGGGTGACAGGCGGGCCTACATGGGTCAATCCAGAATCACCACATGGGTATTCCGGCATTTCCACTGCGGGCTATTGGGTGCTGCACCGCCCATGGGGACACATTGGGTACCTTCCTGGATCTACTAGATCCAGATTAGTTGAAGGACCCATTCCTTAAATCTGGATCATCTTATGTCCGGATTAAAGGAGCTCAGTGGAAAACCCCAAAAAAGACAAAGGCAAATTTTTCATCTGTTCTACACTCCCTGAAAATGACAGGCATCCTATCTGTCTCTCCAGCCTGGAGAGGGCATTTGGCATCTATTCTGGTAGTCAGTGATCCACCTGCCCTCCATGGACTTGCCTTTAAGAAAGGGATAAAGGCATCCAAGCCAGTTGCTGTCACCACCTTTTCTGGTAGTAAATTTCATAGCCCATCAGCTTCATTGAGTGCCCCCAGATTCTAGTGCTGCCTGATAAAGAAATAAGAATGGTGTCCGGAAGGCATCTTAGCCAATCTCAGCTGAGCCACAATGAAATTGCTATGGGCGAGGCACTTCCCCTAGATTCTTTCTACCGCTTAAGTGGCATCATGACCTTAGGCTGCATCCACATATTCAGACTTATCCCACTATGTTTTATTTCAGAATATCCAAATATAGTGGAACAAGTATGTGACGTCTGGTTACAGCTTAGTGTTTCAGAGATGAAAGGGACATTCACTAGGGTCCCTGGTTTCTAGCCCCACTTTCCCCCCTCCAATCCATTATGCCTGACTTCCTTTCTATTAGCATTGTTCCAATTCCTCATATTTTGCTTGTTTGGGAAACAGTGTCTATAATGTGACATTTAGCCATTCACTTGTCATTCTTTATAAAGCTGAAGAGAACTCAAAATTTCAGTGTGAACACGCAATCAGTGATTTGGCAGTATACTGGGGAGCTTTCTGGATGGACTCCAACCCACAGATCTTGCCGCCAAGCATTGATAGCTCTTCTCACTAAAAATAAAAAATGATCTCTTTTGAAGCCAGTGCCAGTGCAGTGACAGTTGACATAATAGCCCTTGTATTTTAGAGTGCTTCACAGTCCCTCACCAGCCACTGGGTTATGCTATCCATGCTAGGGACGTCACAAGTTCTTACCCTCAAGCTGCGGGGTGGGTGGGTGGGTCTCATGAACCTTTGCATAATGGTGCATGCTGCGAAATAATCCAGAATCTGATGTGGAGACAGAAATATTCCTGATTAAAGCAAGCCATTGAGACAGTTTTCTTTAAGAAAAGAATTTTCTGCCATCATTCATTCATTCGGCTACATGTTTTTAGATTCTGAAGTCATATTATCTAATGTGCTGTGGTGGTGAATTGATCTGTGGTACAGCTTCTGCTTTCCATCACAAAATTCAGCTTCAAACTTCAGCATCTCCAGGACTGGCCTTTTTCTGAAATGGAAAAACTATAGTTAGCCTGTTAGCCTGGATCAGTCATCTACATTATTTATTTGTTTAAGTTCTCAGGGCAGGCCACCACAGTGAAAAACAAAATATATAAAATATTAAAACATATTTAAAATATAACCCTCCCTCCCTCTCTCCCTCCCACCCATCTCTTTTCCCCCCTATCAGTAGTAAGATCAGGCACCAAATTATTAGCCTGAGGTGGAATAGGAACTATACCATTAGCAAGATATATGGTTTGCAGACCAAAAGGCTGCCATTTTAACTCTTAAAAATCTCCAGCTTTTAAAAACCTTAAAGCATCAGGATCTCAAAATCCAAGAACGCTGCTGGCAACCAAAGTAACAGGAACTTGAAATATACTCTAATAGAATGACCAAATGCAATTGGCTGGGCCACTGTGGGAGAGAGGATGCTAGACTAGGGCCGTGTCCCCAAGCAAGTCGTTTGGCACACTTTGGGCACTGTCTAGCCACGCATGAGCCAGGTACGGGACCGGGAACACATTTCAGGCGTCCCCATGACATTCCCGGCAACGCGGGACAGGTAAGGGTTGGGCGTGGATGGTGGCGTCCCCATGAGAACCATGCTGAACCCTGGTACAGGGGAGCAGCACCCCCTCCTCTCCACCCCCTCTCTCGTTGTTGGAAAGCGGACTGATGTCAGCCCACTCCTGTGCCGCATTCTCCTCCTCCCTTAGCAGCACTGACAGCCAGGACTGGGGTGGGAGGCATGAAAAAAAAGTAAAAATAAAGCTCCATTCATAAAAATAACTTTACTTAAAAAAAAAAAAAATGCCGAAAGCCACAACAAGGTTTAGCGGCAGTAGCCCACCGGGGACCACAAGAATGCCTGTAAACTGAAAATCAAGCCTTTGTTTATGATCATCTTGCAGATCAGGGAAACAAGGGTTGCAAATGGAACAAAAATCAAGCCATTATGTAGCCTGCCTTGGCATTCTTGAAATGGGGTTGGAATTACCTCCATGGAAATGGCATAAAATTAAAAACCAGGCCGTTCTCCAGCCTGCCTTTGTGATCGGCATTTAAAAAGTCAGCGGCTGCAATCTTGAATGGACAGGGCAGGGACAGTAAGCACACCCCACGTCCCAATGACGTGAGTGCAAATCTCCTCCCCACTAGCCCATAAGCGTCCCCATGTGCGTTCCCGGCTCGCTGAGCAATGCAGGCCAGTCCCCCAAACCGTGCTGAGACTTCTTTTTTCAGGTATCAAATTTGGCACCCTTCTGGCATGGTTTGGGGGGATTTGGTACATTTTTCGCAGACCAAATCCAAAACCCATGGGGAACTAACCTTGCCGATCCTGCACTCGGAACCTCACCAACGTTGCATGGGGACATGGCCTAGATGGGCTATGGTCTGATCCAGCAGGGCATCTCTTAGGTCTTTACGTTCTAATGAGCTCATCTGTGAAAGGGGCGCTTATTTTGTTGTAATCTGCACTAGCATGTAAGGATGTGCATGAATATTCAAAAACTCAAATATTCTATTTGATTCCTACGAATTTCGACATTCGGTCCCAAATCGGATTTTCGAAAAGCCGTATTCAAGTTCGAATGTCAAAATGTGGATTTTTGAAAATAGGATACGGATTTTCGAATGATTCGAATATGTAGATTCATATCTGTCATATATGAATCTGCCCCAAAAATCCATATCTTGTGCTTAAAATATGGGATTAAAACGGGATGCATACGGGATAATACGGGAAGCATGCGGATTTTTACAGCATCTGCACAGTGGTCAATATTTGTATCTTTAAATACGAATCTAATATTCAAATGTATGGATTCAAATGTTACGGATTCGAATCGGATTTTAAGACATTTGAATCCTAAATATCCAAATCGAATCAGATTTTATGACATTCGAATCTACTCGGATTCAAATGTCAAAAATACATTTGTATACATCCCTACTTGCATGTGGATGGCAGTGGCTATTCCAGGATATCTCCCTGAATAAGGTCCAGCGTGGAAAGATCCTACTAGTTCAGCCTTCATTTCCATTCACAGCAACAGTGGAATATATTCCATCAAACTCATGGCTTTCCTACTTAGGGCTGTGGTTTTATACAGCTTAATGTTTCTTAAACACCACAAGATTTTGGTGGTTTCCTTTTCTCATTCACGCGATCACATTTTTGAATGGTAGCATAATATAGCAGTGACAATAGTCCATCACAAGCTATTCAGAGGCCCTTTTGCCATCGAGCAATTAAGTGAGCATTATGATACTTGGATTGCATGCAGGCTGGCAGCTAGTTATGTGGAAGCAACCTCAGTTGAAAAGGGAACAGAAGCCCAGATTACTGTCCTGACAGTAATTCATTCAAAGTGACTCTGCTAGCCAGGTGCAAGACAATTATCGCATGATTAATGCTTGATGCAGGAGAGCCAGCATAAAATTTTGGCAATTGCAGGCCGCAATGTCTTTCAAGAGAGCTAATAAGCAAAACACTTGTACAGAACACGTTATTTCAGCAGCACGGTTGGTGAGACAGATAAGGTGGGAGACCCTTGACCAGTCTGATGTCCCTCCAGCATATTGGCTGGGGCTGATGGGAAGTGCAGACCATGGCACCTAGAGACTGTCATCTGGCAAGGACTGAGGAGGAGGAGGAGGAGGAGGGGGTAAAGGATGGGGAAAATGTCACCCAGGACATGGCAACTACTGGCTCAGTCTGGAAACAGATCTGAAGCTTCAGCATGTTTTGTAACACAAATGGTGATGGTGTGTTGGTTGTACAGTTTGTAGATGTAACAAGGGGAGATTTGTTCCATTGTTAACCTGGACTCTAATCAAGGATTTGGGAATCAGTGAGTTATCTAGTTCCAAAGAGCGTCCTGTTTTGCAGTTCTGGAAATGTTACTCTGGCTGCCTCCAGATGGCAAGAGAAAAATGCAGAATCCTGTTTGGATCCTGCACTTGCCGCTCACTATCTCCAAACTCATGGGGCAAGTTAGGGCTCTTGCCTGTCTGAACGCTTGCTTCCATGATGGTGAGGCAACTATTTTTTGGGTGTTCTGTTGGCACAAAATACCCAGAAGCATATGATCACCACCTCCCATGCAGGCACGGTAGTCAATTTGAGCTTGTTTTGACTCTGGACACGCATGGGAGGGAGCTGTGGCTTCTCCAAGGCCCATACTGAAAGCGAGCATCCAAACAGGTAAGTAGTATCACTATTCCAAGAAAATCTGGATGGAGAGTTGATTTCCCAGTATAGTGATACCATGCAATTTCACCCCTATATCCCGGGGCTGTGCTGTGCGATTGCCATGGATACATTTGGCAATCCCATAGCCCCAGGATAACCCTATGTTTTAAGCCCTATCAGGATGCAGCCTTAGTCTATTCAGATACCTTCCAAATATTTCTTAAATTTCTTTGGTTGTGCATTTAAAGTACAAAACCATAGGAATTACTATTGTTCTTTTCTCTCAGAGACATCAGACTTTGATGGGTCTGCCATAGTCTGCACTAGCATGTGGATGGCAAGTTCTTATTCAAGGATATAACCCAGAATTGTCCCAGTACAGAAAGAGCCCAAGTGTCTTGTGTAGAGCAACATTATGGCAAAATGAGTCCCCCAGTCCACTGGACCACAAAGGCCTTTCACACCACTAGAATGCTGGTAGACCTCTCTAAGCATTCTCAGCAAGAACATGGCATCCGCACAGATGCTGCACACTTGCTCTCCCATGACAGAACAAGTGCAGTCAAAGCACGTAAAATGCAGAACCCTCAACCCTCTCTCCCCTTGGGATTGAAGCCCTGCTGCTACCAACACCACTACTGCCACGCTTATCCGTGCCCTTGGTGGAAGTCCTTACTTTTGAACCCAGAGATGCCACCTTGTAGTATATCAAACATGATCTCCAGTATTGACAGTGGGAGAGGAGGAGGAGGAGGCATGCAGGCAATACATCCCCACATTAAGAACAGCGTTCCTTTGGTTGCCAGCAGAGGTTAAGAATGTAGCAGGATCCCTGCTGAATCAGACCACCACCCATGTACTGTAGTCCACTATCCTATCTCTCACAGTGGCTTGGCAGTTGCTTCTTACTGTTCTCAGGCAGAAGATGAAGCCTTTTCTATCCACCTTTTCTAGCAAAGAATGTTCAGGAGGGGGGACAGACTAGTATCTGAACAATGAATCCCCCCCCCGAAGCCTCTGAGACACCTCAAAGATGCTCTTTTTGGTGGTGTCTGATAACAGCTGAAGGCAAAACCCTCACCTGCTCTTAATTCCCCGCATAGAGGTATCCAGCCTGGGCTACACTAGTAGCTATTCTTCCCCTCCAATACAGATCCTGTCTTAGTAAATTTTCAATGGCTGGCTAAACCTAAGCAGGACTGTGTTGGGGGGGACGGACATAAGTTTAGATCAGCTGTAGTTATAATCTATTTAAAAACAAAATCACCTTCATTATCTTTTATTTATTAAACCCTAACCCTACACAATCTTTGCCTCAAAGGCGATAATTGATTTTTCAGCTCCCCTCCGGACTCCGAGCAGTAAGCACACTCAAGATATATGTGGTTTATTTGATTATGCTTAGGGCGATATCCTACTTTGAAGCTAATTAACACATTTCTGAGATGGAGAGACGGCCATCATTCAGCACATCACTTTCAACCAGATGATAACAGTCAGCTGTGTCATGCCACCTCATGGCACGCTTCATCCTTCTCCACAGGAAATTTGAAACTTCAGTCTTCAGAAAAGAACAAACTAAAAGATTGTTTTGGTAGACAAGAATAATGAAATAGTTGAGTATCCCCTTCATATACAGCATGTACATGTGAACACACTTGAGCCTATTAACTTTGCCACAGAGAGTCCTTTTGGTATTTAAGATTTTAGCATCTTTCAATATAAGCATTCTGGTACATAGGCATCAGTTCTAAGTATCCCTTCCTTAGTGCATCCAAACCACCACAGTACAGATCCAACTTTTATAGAGCTGAACTTGATTAGAGCAGCATTTCCCTTATCTGGTGATTTCTAGCTATTCTGCCCTTCTAATCTCATCAGCCCCTTCTGTCAAGGCAATGCTTTTTCATATCTAGAGGATGTCAATGCATGAGAGAGAGACTGTGAGGTGGCTTGGAATTGCAAACATCTCGGTTCCAATGCCATGGCCCCCATACTTCTCACAGGTGCTGCTTGGAACTTCAGCTAACAAGACCAAGCTAATTCCATCCAGTCTCAGTAGGCTGGCACAGCAATCTAATTTCCGAAGTCTAGTCAGCTGAAAGAAGTTGGAGTGCTTTGCTCTCCATGGCCGCGGTTACATCCTTATTTTAATTCTTCTTCAGTCCAAATTCCAGCCCACTTGGTTACATCTTCAAATGCCAATCTGGTTTTTTGGGGGGGTTTCCTCCCTCTATTTGGGTTTTCCTTCAGTCAGGCCGACACAGCATTAAAGTTTTAATCCCCTTCCGGGCTCCCCAGATGCCCAGAAAATGATACCTGTGCAGGCCTCTGCTCTGCGTCTTGACCTTCTCACCTTGCCCTTACTGTGACAGTCCTTCCTCTGCCTCCTTGCCCCACTGTTCTGTGATTGCTGTTGCTCTGTTGTCGGATCTGCCTCCTCACCCCCTTCCCTTGCTGCACTTCCCTTTGCTCTGTCGTCGGATCTGCCTTCTTACCCCACCCCCTTGCTGCAATCCCCTTTGCTCTGTTGTTGGATCTGCCTCCTCACCCCCTTCCCTTGCTGCACTTCCCTTTGCTCTGTCGTCGGATCTGCCTTCTTACCCCACCCCTTGCTGCAATCCCCTTTGCTCTGTTGTTGGATCTGCCTCCTCATCTGCCCCCTTGCTGCGATTCCCTTTGACAGCAGCAGAACGGTGTTACCCAGCCATTCCAGGCCAAACCCAGTTTGGATTCAGCTGCCTTCCTGACACGGATTAAAATGCTAAGGTGCAACCATGGCCTATGAGGCAAATTGGGAACTGTCCAGACATTCCCATCTTCTCCAGATCCTTCCCACCTTTGAGACCCTATCACTTTAAAAAAATAAGAGAAACTGACTGACTGGTCATCATAACTCTTCTGATTTGAAAAGAAACTTTTACAGAACATGCTGTGCCTAGAATATCTGCAGAGGCAAAAAGTTTGCCAAGGTCGCCGCTACCATCTTGGGCCTGAGCTGTATTCATATTACATCGATTCAGGGTATCAAATGCAAGAATTCCAGTTTCGTAAGTCCTGTTGCGGGAGGAGAAGTGTTCTAGCCATGGAAAGCATTGTCCGAAGGAACAGCTCCAGATAAATATCACCTAGCAACAGGCTGTGCTGACACACAGTAACCTTCAGGGAGCCCTGGAGAAACACAAAGCCCTTTTGTCTCAAAAGTCTTTAAGAGTACTGGTTGGAATTGTTCCCCAATGTGGATGCCAAATTGGGGTCTTAGCTCATTTAACTTCTGGAAGGACTGGTTTTTAATTTGAAAGCCAACCTGTTAATACTGAGGGTGGTGGTGGGGGCAAGGTCATGTTCCCTGTTTTATTTGGACTGAAGCAGCTACAGCATGTAAACAAATGGAACTTATTTGATATTTATAGGGTGAGAATTAAGTCAGTGTGATGGAAAGAGTAGAGGAAACCCATTGCTGACCATTAAATCCTCTGGAGCACGGATAGAGAAAACCCAGCTCCCATATCAGAAGAGGAAATTTGAGGAGGTCCTCTACTCATTCAGTGTATACCATTGAAGATTCTGGTTCTGCAGAGCTTTGATAAACTGAGGAGCAATAACTTGGGTTTCATATGGTAACCCTAAACATTGATGCGGCCTTCACCGGCTGAGCCAACCACAATCTAAACACGTACCAGGACCTCCTTCTAAGGCTTTAATAATAGCAAATCTTTTGACAATATGCAGACTTTTGCATTCTTTATTTATTTAGGTAAACCAAAGCTCAGTAGCCTAACAAGCTGATGAGCCTGTCACTTTTCTTTCCACATTATCTATTGCAAATGTCAGTTTTCTGAGTTATTTAACACTGAAAGAAAACAGCTTGTCACTTTGTTGATGTATTCTCTCACTCTGAAAGTGGACTGAAGCTGGATTAAACCTTAAGTGTGACCACAGCCTATATGTTGCAGTGCAACATGGTCCTATTCAGGGTTACAGTCAACTATCCACACCATTTTTCTGTGGATTCCAGCTCATTTATCCCTTCCGTTGCTCCAGTACAGTATATAGAGTTGTTGTTCTGTCCAAAAAGAAATGCATCTACATTTAGGTCTTTTGTGAGTAAGGATGCTGTGAAATGGAATCATGTTCTGTTTAAAAGTGTTTTAAATAAATTCAGTTTAAACTTTTGAGTGAAAGCCCCATAAAGACTTTTTTTTTGACCTACTGGATTATAACTTTATTCCCAAAATTAAGAATTTAAAAATAGTAAACAAAATGTCATTTTGTGTTTCTCTTTCCCTAGAAAGAATACTCTGTCTATTCCAAACATCAACAGGAAAATGAGAAACACATTATCAATGGCTCGGGTGAGTGCTTAAGTGGCTGTATGCCTAGGGATTTATCTTCTGAACCTACATCCTGCCTTTTGTTCCTCATGGGACTCAAGGTGATATACATGTGCTCCTCAGGTGGCCTCCTCCTAGATGCTGTTTAGCTCCAGCGAGGTGCTGGGCCCCATACTTTCAGAATACGGTCGGGGGTCTGCAGATGGAGCAAAGTTTCTCGTTGGAGGCATCAACCATCAGACTCAACCGGCACCTCTTTATTGGCTTCAAAGACCAACCCTTCACCACCTCTGCTATTCTTGGTTAGAATATACCTGCCAGTTCTCTGGAACTTTTGATAAAGTCTCTCATCAAAGACTTTATAGTAACAGCGATGGAATAAAATGATAGGTCCCATTATAGATAGGCAGCTGCCAAAGAGTTACAAAACAAAGGAGAGGATTAATTGGACAAGTGGTTCTATCTTCAGATCAGTACTTTTCAATATAAATGATCTGGAGTCAGGTGTGACCAATGGAACAGCCAAAGTTTGTTGATGACACCAAGACTGCATTCATGCTCAAGTTTTAAATCCAGTTCCAGTCCACTTTTAGAGTGAGAGAACCCATCAGCAAATTTAGTGATTTGATTTCTCTCTCTGAAAATGGACTGAAACTGGATTGAAATGTAGGTGTGAACACAGCCTAAGTTGTTCAGAGAGATAAAAAGGAAAAATGGCTGTGAAGAGTTTCGGAAGGATCTTTGTACATTGGATGAATCAGGACAGACAGTAGGAAATATTGGTTACACAACACCTATGCTGTGGTTACACCTTCATTTCTTCAGTCCATCTTCAGATCTGATTTGAATGGAAAGTCCATAAATAAAACAGATAGAAAAGCTGTGAGCAGTGAGGCTGAAGATGGACTGAAGGTTTAAAATGAAGATGTGACCACAACCTTTGTCAAACTGTGGAATTTGCAACTATAATACGTAGTATTGGCTAGCAGCTTGGATGATGAAGGATTTGGACCAAGTTATGGAAGCTAGGGCTATCAATGGTTATTGGCCCAGACTGCATTAGGAGGACTGGGCTACATGGACCATGAATCTGATTCAGCAGTACACTTCGTATATATTTATGTTCTTAGCCAACCTTAAATTGAAACATGCATGAAAAGGAGAGGGAAATGGATATAAGCTCGCAAGCTTTGAGCTTCTAAGTGCTGTGTGATAATGTCCACTTTGCTTTTTCCCCTTGTCACGAAAATGATGCCAGTATTTCCACTGTGTTGTGTAGCAATGTGCAAGATGAATCTCAGCACCATCAGAATTCATTCTACCTTGAACCCCACTGACCTTGTGCCTACAACTTCGCCCTCCTGCCCAAGTATCCACAGTCTCCTTCTCTTCTTCTCTTCTTCTGCACACACATATACCTCCCCTATTTTCCCACCTCACCTGCTACTGCCGTCCACAGAATTCTTTGAAAAGACACCCTAGGCCAAATGTCAGTTACTTATTCCGCTATATCTGGATGCTCCAGAATAAAGCATGGATATTCTGGAATATTCAAATATGGCGCAATAAGTGACTGAAATCTGGAGGCAGCCCAGGTTGCAGCTGCCATCTATGTCATTCTACTAAATCAGTGTTTCTGAACCTGGGGGTCGGGACCCCTTTGGGGGTTGAACTACCCTTTCAGAGGGGTCGCGATGAGTCTCCCACCGCCCTTCCCTCCCACCTCCCAGCTGCTCCGCCCCCATGGTTGGGGGGTCTCCACAACATGAGGAACTCCATTAAGGGGTCGCAGCATTAGGAAGGTTGAGAACCACTGTACTAAATGCTGGCTTATCACAAGCCACACTGTTCTTCAACCTTCCCACTTCCCAGAAAACCTGAAAAGCAGTTGGTCTCTTTCATTCAAAACCTTCCAGGTAGTGGAAGCGCATTTATGTATTTGTATGCCAGTTTTCAACACAACTTCACCTGGGCATAGAAGTGATGTATGGAATAACACATAAAAATGTATATACAGTACAACTTGTCCCTCTGTTGATACATTCTCTTCAGAGGTATATCAGAGCTAGATTAAAACTTAGGTGTAGCTGGGCCCAAAGAAACCCTTTGCAGACATTGCATTTATCCAGCAGAAAGACATACTTGATATGGTCAAACGACTTAATAAATAAAGTTTATTCTATTCTATTCAGCAGAAAGATACTATTGAATATGTGAGTCTCTCAGCTTGGCCAGATCATTCAGGTCAAGAAATTAAAATTTGAAATGCCTGTTTATTGGTACCTATATCCTCAGGAGACATGCAGGATGCCTCTAAAGGTCATTTGCAGGAAGTCAAGAACAGGTGAAGTTTTGGCCCTTGTCTTCTGCTTGTCTGAGATACTCAGAAGCAAGTGTCGGGCCCCTGCATGAGACAGGATGCTGGACTAGATGGGCTGTGGCCTGATCCAGCTGGGCTCCTCTTGTGTTCTCTTATGTTCTTATGACCACTTCAGATGAGCAAAAGTTCTCACGGCAGGAGAGAAATGCTAGCTGGAGAACGTATAAAGACAGTCCACAGCTTCATTTCCTGTGGAGAGCTGGAGTTTTGATGATTGTGGTTTCTCTCATTCCTCAGTGAGTGTCGCTAACCTGGACCTTTCCACGCTCAGCCCTCTGGTCTCCATATTGTGCGCTCTGGGACAGAGCATCTGCACTTCCAAACCAGAAACATCTCCCTCCATGAAGGAGCACACTGCGAGCCAGTTATGTGTGAAGCACAATTAAGTGCTCTACACATGAACTTACCTTTACCTTTTTGAGTTCTGACAAGACCCAACAGCACTTCTAAGGTGCTGTGTCACCTGAAATGCCATGCAAGCATACTGGCAGTCAGGGTTGCCCCGATGATGACATTGGCACATGCTCACTGGCATCATCATCTGGACTCCAAGATGGCAGAACCCAGAAACCACTTGCACTGGAAGTAGGTGTCCAGACATGTAGGATGGCATGTACTAGCATGCGCAATTGCAAACAGTAGTAGATGTGTGGGCAAGTTCACCTTTCCCATCCCCGGGGGGGGGGGGGAAGGTAAGTGCAAATTTGCCCCTGTAATATCGGCAAGGAACAGGCACTTTTTTACCCTGCTCCCACATATTAGAAGAAGAGTTGGCTTTTCTACCCCACTTTTCTCACCCATTTAAGGGGAATCAAAGCGGCTGACAAGCTTTTCTGTTCTTCTCCCCACGACAGAACACCCTGTGAGGTAGGTGGGGCTGTGAGAGCTCAGAAAAGAACTGTGACTAGCCCAAGGTCACCCAGCTGGCTTCATGGGGGAGGTTGGAATCGAACCCTGTATTCCCAGATCAGAGTCCAGATCCCTAAACCACTGGAACCAAACTGGCTCACAGTAGAAGCTATGCAGTTCCCCTCGTAAGAGCCCTGGGCTGTGGCCACCCCTAAGGTTTAATCCAGCGTCCTTTCCACCTTATCTATCCCGAAGGTGAATTTTCTGAGTTATTTCACACTGAGAACAGCCGTCCGCTTGAAGTGGACTGAAGCCAGATTAAACCTTAAGTGGGACCCTGGAGTCCTGAGGCCTTCCTGCACTAGCCCTTATTCCGGAGTATATCTTGGGACAGGGGTCTGTCGTCCATATGCTAATGCAGACTATGGAAGGCTTCAGCTGGGGCCTACCATAGTCTGCACTACCATGCAGATAACAAGTCCATGTTCTGGGACATGTTCCAGAATAAGGCCAGGTGCAGAAAGGCCCCTGGAGTCGATCGAGCGTGCGCAAAGATTAGGGTCTCCTGGGCTTGCTCTGTCTTCCTTAAGGATTTGCCATCTCTGCCTGCTCAGGATCCACAGGGCTTCTGTAGGGAAAGAGCAGAGGTTGCTGCTGCTGCAAACCAGGGCTAATTAGGACGCCTGCGCCGATTTGGCCCTCGCTGTTCCGGGCGTAGGAGTGGAGCTGCCAATGTTCCCGCGGAAAGCGCCTTCCGCGGCGGCGGCGGCGCCTCCTCGCTTCGTTCCTTCTTCCCCTGTGCCATATCACCCCCCTTGCTGGTTTACCACCCCCGCGCCCTTTTCCATCCCAAAAAGAGGGGGCGTGCGACTGCCTCGCCTCAATACCGAGCGCCCAAGGTGGCGAGGCGCGCTTTTCTTCCTCACACAAAATTCACCCAGCGTGAGCACCGAGGCCCGTGCCAGGGCAGCTGATGAAAGGCTGGGCCGGGGGTGCCAGAGCCATGGGAGGGGAACGGTTCCGTCAGAGAGCAGAATGGGCTTGTCAGCAGGCGGGGGTTGGGGAAAGAGAGAGAGAGAGAGAGAGAGCAACGAGGCAGTCACGTGAGCGGTTATGCTCCCCGCCCCTGAAAAGATCTGTGCAGGAGAGCTGAGGAGTGCGCGGCCGTGCCAAAAAAGTCCTGCACGCTTGGAAACATGCAGAAGTCCGGAGAAGGAGGCGAGGCTTGAGTTAGCTGGACCTGGGGCAGAAAGGAAGAGAGAGAGAGAGAGACCTACCTGTGGGGCCTGGTGCTGACAGAGAGGATGGAAGACCAGGTGAGAATCCCACCTGGGGCGACCGGGCTGTATAGAGCCATGCTAGTCAAATCAGGTAAGCAGAAGCAGGGGGTGTGTGGGGCATCAGAGGTTGGAAATTTCCCACATGTTCTGTTTACCTGTCCCCTGTATTTCCAAATAAGAACAACTTGTCTGGATCCCCTCCTGCAAAATATGGCTTACTGGAATACAGAGCATAAAGTGACTTACCTCTTGCAGGGAGAGAATGCTCAGGTAACGTACAAGGTAGCTTTGTACCTGGTTAAGGCAGCCCGACTTAAGAGATCATTCATGGAGCTTAATGGAGTGCCTGGTGAGGGTGATGAGGATAAGTAAGGATGATATTTTATTCTTGTATGGTTTTATTTTTGTATGCTTGAAATTTGATATGGTCAAGTGACTAATCGGTAAAGTTTATTCAGTCATTCATGGGGGGTTCAGTGCAAGAGATCAGCTTGGTGAAGGTGGGCAGATGAGGTTCACACACGCACGCAAACTTAGTCTTTCTTTGACAGCAGGCATGGCAGATCTCTTGTTACCTGGATGTTGTGTATGGGTTTGCATTTTGATCGGCACTTTCTTTTAATATTCTGCAACCCTGTTTGCCCAATAGAATACTTCTCCTGATGGTGGTAGACTTTCCCCACCATTACCACTGCCTTATTTTTTTCTGGAAGATTTCAGTGTTCCCTGCTTCTAGCTGGCCAAAGCGGACAGCCAGAACTCTAGCATTGCATTATTTCTTCATTTATTTAAAAGTATTTTGTTGTTGTTGTTTGGAAGGACAGTCAAACAACATACATATAATACTGTTGAACTTTTTGAGAGAGTTTTCTCTGTACCAAAGGCAGGATTTGAGGACACTAAGAAATCAAGGGGGAAAATGGGGGGGGGGAATTGTTATTTTACAATTATTGAGAGAGAGAAAGAACTAGCATAAGAATCACAGTATTAGCAATATTGAATAAGAGAGCTCCACACATACACACCTACAGAAAAACCAATACTGATGTACTATTTGTACAGTTGTTATTAAAAGGAGATATTAGCTTTGGGGAACAGTAAATACAGTACATTTTAGAGCAAGCACAGAAAGAGAAGAACAAATCTGTCATTGCCAATCTGATTGTACTGCAGTCTGGGCAAAAAAATTATGTGCTGCCTTTAAAAAAAACAAGAGAGAGAGAGAGAGAGAGACTTCCTCTAGGTTGATTAGGAAGTTGGCTTGCATCTACCTTAATGACAGGTGAGTTGCCATGTGCACCTCCAGCATTATGTCTGACTACTTGGTGATATGCACTTTGCAGTCAAGTGCAC
The DNA here is from genome assembly GCA_014337955.1 of Aspidoscelis marmoratus. Taxonomy (NCBI): domain Eukaryota; kingdom Metazoa; phylum Chordata; class Lepidosauria; order Squamata; family Teiidae; genus Aspidoscelis; species Aspidoscelis marmoratus. The sequence goes on along the minus strand of MTQE01001141.1, from coordinate 5,000,679 downwards.
ATGTAAAAGAGAAGAGATGCCTAGGTAAAACCTCCAGGTTGGAGAGACAGAAGGGATGCCTCTGAAGGCCATTTGCAGGGATCTGAGAGCAGGTGAAGATTTTGCTTTTGTCTTCTGCTTGAGATGGCATAAGCAATTGGCGGGCCACTGTGTGGGATGGGATGCTGGGCAAGATGGGCTGTGGTGGCCAGATTCAGCCGGGCTCTTAGGCTCTTATGTTCTTACACTTTCACTCTGCAAAAGCAGGATTGATAACAGCCCCAGATGAAATCCGCTGCAGCTTCCAGATGCCTTCTTGTATTATGAATACAGCAAATTAGGCTTGGTTAATTATTTAATGTTTTAGAAGCAAAAGAGACAAAGGGGCCTCGGCAGTTCCTTTTGCAGCAAGATGGTATTGTGTGGCCTTTACAGGAGTGACGTGGGAGCAAAAGGTGCTCTGTATAAGGTGGTGCTGTGTTTTCTATTCTGCTAGCAGATTCCACTGTGGTGCTGGAATCTCTGCACAAGCCAAACTCCCACATGTTGCTGAAGCGAATGTTCTACAGTTAAATGAATAACATAGAGTCACTGTCAGCTTAAATCTGCATTATGCAAGAAGTTTAGGGATGACTGTCTGGGCAATTAATTACAGAGACAATTGCTAGAAAAACATTAAAGATCATCCATCTGCATACAGTTTCAAATTCCGCTTTATTCCTGAGCATCAGAATTACCAGTTCTTGAAAGCATTTCACTGAGAACGGAAAAGAAACATGTATCCATTGCAGGGAGCTTGCCTACCATTGGATGGAATAAGCTAATACATGTTCAAAAATCAAGTTTCTAGTCCTCATCATAAAAAAAATTGCATAATACTATGTTTGATAGAGGCACAGAAAGCAGAGATATGATGGGTTCTGGAAGAAAAGCATTACTTTCCCAGCAGAGAAAAAAGTCCCATAGGCGGCATCCCCATGCACTCCATTTAGTCTGAATTGGATAAAATTTAGTCCGAATACAGAGCCAAGTCTGAACTGACCCAGCCCCATGCAATTGACAAAAGCACAGGCTCAAGTTGAATATGCCTGTCACCACGCAAACTGCACTAAATCCCTGCTTGGGGAAACAGCATAATTTTCTCTCCGCTCCGCCTCTCCTGATAGGACCCGGGTTGAGGTCACCAACCCCTGTGCCACCCGCTGTAGCGAGGGCAGGGAAATGCCACCCAACGCCCCTTTCCCGATCACAACTGCTGGCCATTTTTAAACAGTGATCAAACAGAAACAAGCCTCTTCTCTCTGCGATCTGATTGCCGGGCAAATGTAAAAGAACTGATTGCCCCAGTTTGGTAAAGATGCAGCGATGAGTGGGATCATCTGGCCCTTGCTGTCCCATGAGCCTCTTCCTGCAACCCTTATTCCACCCTTACTCCCTGATCGCCAGCAAGCAGCTTCTGAAGTTTGTCAGCTAAAAAGCTAACCAAAGCTAACCATAGTCTGGCAAACTTCAGAAGCTGCTTGCCAGCTAAAAAGCTAATCAAAGCCACTACAATGTTTAAGGCAGTTTAGCAGAGAAGCGCTTATCTGCTAAACTGCCTCTAACATTCTAGTGGCTTTGGTTAGCTTTTTAGCTGGCATACTTCAGAAGCTGCTTGCTGGTGATCGGGGAGCGGGGGTGGAATAAGGGT
>MTQE01001141.1:4969310-4985015 GCA_014337955.1 Aspidoscelis marmoratus | reverse complement strand
CCAGAGTGCAGACTGAACTTAAAGCTTGAGTATACCTGGGGCAGAACAAGGGTGATTTCACACTTCCCTTCCTGGGGCCTATTCGCACTGGGCTTTATTCTGGACTATATCCTGGAATAGGGGCTAGCTGTCCATAGGCTAGTGCTGGCTTCAGCAGGCCCAAAGGGAAGTCTGCTCGAGTCTGTATTAGCATCTGGACCACAGACCCCTATCCTGGGATATACTCCAGAAAAAGGCCAAGTGCGAATAAGCTTCTGGATGGGAAAGGAGTGTAACCACCCAACGTTGATGTCACTTAACAGACTAGGCCCTGTGCGATCAGTCACTCACCTGTGACCAGTCCCAGGGCCAGTCCTCTTCTAGGTGCCGCCATTTTGGTTGTGGCACCCTCCACGACTGTGCATGCATCCGTGCTGTCACCATGACGATGCTGACACCCTGCGCTTGCATAGCTATGTCTATGGTAGTCCAAGGTGCCAGCGTGCTTGCGCAGCACGTCAGACAACCCCAAAACTCTGGAAGAGGTGTGAATGGCAACTGCCTGGACACACCAGGTAAGCTTTCAGTTAAGGTTGGTAAATGATTAGGGAACTTCTGGTGCATGATTAGGAAACCTGTGGGAAGGCAGGGGGCGCCTGGAGGCTGTTACAGCCTACTCAAGGTGTGGATGCTCTTCCCCAGAAGTTCCCTAATCATGCATTATGGGCTGTAGTGCGAATTGGCCTCTAGTCTCAGAGTATTTTGTTGCCTGAGGCAGAGGACTTCGCAGATATGACAGTCATTTGGATTAGCAGACAGATCTTGCTTCATTGGTGACAGAGTGACACCCTCCATCTCTTACTCATTCAGAAAAGCTATAGATAGAAGAGAAGCCTTATGTTAGCTTATAACAGCCAGTCAGAAATAGCCTTTGTTTAGGGATTTGGCCCCACTCAGTTTGAAAATTTGCCTTGGCCTTTCTCTCCTCTCAAGACTGGGAAAAGTTCCCTTCCCGCTTTAAATGGGGGCCCTTCGTCAGACAAAGTGTAAGTGTATATTTTAGATGTATTTCCAGTTAACATCTTCTCACAGATGCTTAGGCTGGCTATAACAATACTGAATTTAAAATGAATAAATAAATAACACTAGATAAAAAGGTGCACACTGTACAGGGTATGAACTCTGCCAACCCAAGCAAGTGCAAAAGGATGGCAGAGGCTCCACTTACTGATGTAGCCCTTTCCACACTAGATGAGCTATTCTGGCTCACATAGCACAGAACAGTGAGTCCATAATGGCCCAGCCCTAGCTGCCAGAAAGGGTCCCCCACAGTATTCCACCCTACAGTTGAGTGCTGCCTACGTGTTCTTCATAGACAAAAATATAGGGTTAGGTTAGAATATATCCACATCAGGACCGGGACAAATCCCAGACCATGTCCAGTGTGTGAACAAAACATGATTGCAGGTGAGGCTTGCTTCATTCTGCTCTAGCATGTGGAACTGTGACACTGTCATAAACGCAAATATGGGAAAGGAGGAAAGCGTCTTTGGGAAGATAAATGTTTTGTCCAGATGCCATGTTATCTTCTTTAAGTGACTTTGGGGATTCAGAATTAGAGGTACTGTTTTACAGTGGTTTTCTTCCTGTGAGATAAGCTTCAAAATGTGGTGCTCCTTAGACATCTGGGGCCAATTTGCACTTCAGCCCATAGTTTACAGTTAGTCAATATCTGGGCAGATGCGCCTGCACTTACAGGAGGTGCTTACAGCCTACAAGCACCCCCTGCTCGTCCAGTTGTTGACTAATTGTCAACTAGCTGTGGTGCATGACATCATGCACCACAAGCGACCCAACCTTCCCCAATCCTAACTAAAAGCTTACCAGAAATGTCCAGCCGGCGACCATCTGCACTCTGGCTGGCTGTGGATGTCATCTGGGCTGTCGCACAAGCACACTGGCATTCACGTGACCCCCTGACACGACTGCGGCTACGCAGATCATCAGCGTTACCACAGTGATGCCGCTGGCAGATGTGCAGTCGCGTAGGGCACCACACTCAAAATGGCGATGCCCAGGAGTGGATCAGCCATTGATCAATCTCAGGTACGTGATCCATCATGCAGGGGCTAGGCTGTCGTTGACTAACACTCTCACGTTTAAGGGCTAGCCAACATGAGTCTCTTGCACACCTTTGTTGTCCAGAGAGGGAAGTGCGAAATTGCCCGTTTTGTTCCATATTGTTCGACGTTTATATGGAGCCACTGGGAGATTTAGAGTGAGGTGCCATCAATACGCTGGTGACACCCAATTCTGTCTCTAAGTCAGGTGGAGCAGTTGAAGTGTTAGTGGACTGGATGTGGACTAATCAATTGAAACTGAATCCAGACAAGACAGAGGTTCTGTGGGTCACAGGGTCTCAAGTCCCAGAACTTAGATGACACCTGATTCTCAATGGGGTTGTTCTGCCCCAGAAAGAATGCATGATCTGCAGATGCTCCTGGACCCATGACTGTCACTTGAGGCTCAGGTGGCCGTGGTAAGGAGGAATGGAAGTATGGACAAGGCCTCACTTGAGGCAGTTTTGGGGATGCTGTGTCATATTCCGCAGTTCTGTTTTGAACCTAAGCTTTTGGATAAAGCAGCACTGTGGAACACAGCATAACAACCCTCAAAACTGTGACAAGTGTAATCCTTATTGCTGCTTTTAAGACAAAGGAAGTCAGAATCTTTGGCCACCTGTTGCAAATAGTTCAGAGTTGATAGATCGTGATCAGCCATTTGCTCTCCTTGCTTTATTGGTTTGTGGAATGTAGGCGGACAAACTGCTGTGTCAGTCAGCGGAAGCAACAGTGACACAGCAAGAAAGAGCTAAGTCAGGCATTTATAATTGCCATGGCTTGTGTTTCATCAGTTTTTAGAAACAGGGATATCGCTCTTTCAAATCATGGCCCCAGATCTCTGTGGCATTTAATTTTATTGCCTTAAGCTGCTCCAGAAATAGACTGATAAAAGCCGGGGGGGGGGGGGGGCGTTTGCCCTTTTGCCACCTCCCTTCATCCTATAAAATGGAAGGGAGAAAATCTGTTTCATTCTCATCCCTGTCTGGAAAAAAAGTGCAAAACACTACTTCTAAAAAACTTTATTATTATTATTTTGACCTTTTTAAATTGAGGGAGGAGGGAGAACTGTTTGTTCCGTTTCTTCCTCTTTACTTAACTTTGGCAAAGATCACTCTTGGATGCTGAAACCTTTAAAGGGAGAACGCAGTTCAAGTCGACATGGGAACCTTTTCACATTTAATATCTCCACTTTGGCTGGCAAAATGCTACTTTTGTATAACAAGTCGCTGCAATGTCAGCTTCTCCTTGGAAACACCAGCTGTGTTTGTCAGGGAGAAAAGATTCCAAGTCCTGCTTCTCAGGAGCACACAGTGTACCTGTGCTTGAAATAATCCCCTTCCCCTTGAAATAGTGGGAGGGGGCTTAGGTCTGTTGTGATAAGTACAGCAGGGTCAGTGTGGATTGATATTCATCGGACCATGGTCCGTTCTAGGTCCAGCCAGAAGTAGTATAGAAGGCAGATAGCATGGATTTGCACAAAGCAAAATCAAAAAAGGTTTCCAAAGCAACTTAGACAATGGTCACCCCTTCAGTTTAATCCTTCTTCAGTCTGTCTTCAGACCCCAGTGCTTACACCTTTTTAGACCTGTCTTGTTTTATTTGTGGACTTTCCTCCCTTCATTCATACTTTCCTAAGTCCTGGTATTTACAGGTTTCAAGCCCTTGCAGAGTGTTAATCTGTTTTCATTTTTAGGTGTGATCAGGGAAGAGGACTAAAGGGGGTGAACTGTACTATAGTGGGTGGATCCTGCATGAATTTGTCTTTCTCCCAGTGTGGGATGACACACTGCTAAGTGGCAGAAACTTTGAGTGTAGGGGGTGTTGTGACAGTGGAGAGGGCTGGAGATCTAATAAGGTCTCACAAAGGAGTCTCAGGATGGGAACAGAAAGGTGTGAGCATAGGGACCCAAACTGAGGACAGACTGAGGAAGGATTACCAGGTATTGCTGTGGTCAGAGTTAGTGCATTTTGAGCCTGGCTTTTTATCAAGACAGACTATTTCAGCAAGGCGTGACCACGACTGTAGAGATTATTATGTCCTTTGTGTTCTTATCTCATCTCTAACTCCTTTTCTAGCCTAGAATGATCGTGAAAGGACTGATGTGTGAATGATCCCACCTGCAAACTAGTTCTAAGCCACCTCTGGGTGCATCCCCATGCACGTTTGGTCCAGTACCAAAATCGGGTTCAGCAAGGGGCGTTCCCATGCATTTTTTATTTGGTCTGATTTCTGGGGACCAAATCACGCAAACCCGTGCCAGACCAAGACCAAATTTGGTACTGGAAAAAACAAGTCTCGGCACGGTTTGGGGGTGCGGCACACATCACTTTGTGAGCCAAGCCTGTACATGGGGATGGTCCTGGGCTATTTGGGGAGGAGATTGGCACTCACATCACTGGGAGGTGGGGTGTACTTGCCTATCCTGCCCATTGGAGATTGCCACCGCTGAGATTTTTTTGGAGTAAAAATATCCCCATCGCCAAGACAGGCAGGATAATGGCTTGCTTTTTGTCCCTTTTCCACAGCAAATATTCCATCCTGGAATCAGGGCCTGCCATCCACATCTTGATGCAGACCATGGCAGGCCCTGCTTGTGCCCTGCTGTAGTCTGCACTAGCATGCAGATGGCAGGTCCCCAGAATAACGCCCAGTGTGGAAAGGGCCTGAGGGTACATAGCAGACAGTTTTGCAAACGCACTTCACACTTAACAGAAGATTTTAAAAAAAGGCTTCTTATAATTAGAGGAACAGGATCCTTCAAAAGACATGCTCACATGCTAGACATAATAGCCCCACAGTTACTTTTCATTCCAGCAACAAAAGTCACCACATTCTGGTATGGAAAGCGTAAATGAATATCACAGTAAACAGTGGAATCTGAGATGGCAGTGTTGTTGACTGCTTTTTTCCTTTTTTCCTTTCTTTTTTTAATGAGTGAATGAATGAAGTGCACCTCCTTCAACCCACAAAGAAAAAGTCCAAAGCGCTTACCCTCTGTATACAGCGTCTGAGAGCTCCACCACTTCCTAGCAATAAAAGAAGCAGCAATGAGTTTCATTTCATGCAAGAAGAAAGAGAGGAGGGCAAATTGGTTCCAAACCTGTAAGGAATCTCAATTGCAGAGATATGGGGCGATGTCGCACTTCCCTTCCTGTCTGCTGGACGGGAAAGGAGTGTGATGAACCAACATTGAAGTTCCACATTCCCCCCCCACACACACACATACACACATGATCAAATACTTACCTTGATTCGATTGCAGGGCCGGTCCTCTTCCAGGTGCCACCATTTTGGCTGTGGCACCCTGCACAACTGTGCATGCATTAGTACCATCACCATGATGACACTGACACTCTGTCTATGGTCATGTCTGTGGTCATCTGAGGTGCCAGCGCACTTGCGCAGCACCTCAGACAACCCCAGAGCACCGGAAGAGGTGTGAATGGCCACTGCTTGGACACCTGGTTAAGGTTGATAAAGGTATGGAGCATGATTAGGGAACTTCGGGAAGTCAGGGGGTGTCTGGAGACCGTAACAGCCTTCTCAAGGCATGGATGCTTTTCCCCAGAAGTTTCCTAATCATGCTCTATGGGCTGTAGTGTGAATAGGCCTATGGTTAGAAAGGAAGTAACTTCCACACTCACCTTGCTTGGAACCATTTATCTATTCCACTCCTGCCTTTTTCTGGACCAAACAATGCAGAGGCCAGTTTGCACTTGGCCCTGTAGTAGACGATGGGGTAGCTTCTGATGAGGAGTACTTACATTTGTAGGAGATGTTTTCGACCCAGAAACATCTCCTGCCTTATCAGACGGTACCCTAGGTGTCACATGTGTCCCAATCTCTGCATAATTCCTACTGCTGCCAGCCAGAGGAGCAACCATTCACACCTCTGCGGGGATCAAGGTCATCTGAGATGCCACACAAGCTCACTGACGCCTCAGATGACCCCAAACACAACTGCATGTGCACAGAGCATCATCGTTGCCATGGTGACGGCATACACGCAGTCGTGCCACGCTCTGCAAAGACGACGGTGGCACCCAGACATGCGCTGCCCGTGCCTGGACACACACTCAGACCCAGGTAAGTCTCTGGGTGCATGGGATTTGTTTTGGCTTGTACTAGCATTCCCAAGTGCAATGCTAGTACATGTTAGTAGGAACTGCAATTTTCCCATCCAGCGTACAGGAAGCTAAGTGCAAAAATGCCTTCAGTTCCATCCACATCACAAGGTCGGAGATGCTGTCCACCCCAGACTTAGGCCCTTTCTACACTGGGCCTTGTGCCAGATTATCTCTCAGACTTGGAACCTATCTACATGTTAGTTCAGACTATGGGCAAACCCTGGGCAGGGTATGCTGTAGTCTGTACCACCATAAGTATAGCAGGTTCCTAGCCTGAGATATAAACCAGTGCAGAAGAAGCCCAATACTGGCAGCAATGTGGAAGCACCATAACTGCTCCAGTCCACGCAGCTGAACTGGAACTGGCTTCCTTACATGTAATCCCAGAATCCCACAGTAATAGGTATATGCATTTTTTTAAAAAAAAACCTCAAAAAACAGCTCTCATTTCTGGTTTTGCTGCTAACACGCTTTACCTTTTTTGCTTTGGGAACGGTACCGCAGTATTGGGGGGAGATCGCACCTTTCGGGTTGACCCCCCTCGATAGCCTTCTGTCCAATGTCTGTCACTGTTGTGGGTGTTTCATTAGATGAGTGTGGTTTGACTCTTGGGAGGGCAGCCCTTTGCCATCTCTCCCGCATTATCATTCTCCTCCTCTTTTGTGGTAGGGCAAAACAGAGGATAATATTGCCAAATAAAGGATCCATTTGAACACGAAAAGCCCACTCCCCAGTCTGTTCACCCCCCCTCATCCAGATCCAGTCTTTCCTCCGTCCTTTTCTCTTTTTTTCTTCTTTCCCCCTTTTTGTTCGCCTCCCACCAGGTTTTGGGCACTGTCAGCAGAGCTCTTTGCTCGCATAGAAATATTATCTTTGGAAAAGCCCTCTTGGGTTTTAAAGCCTAAATCTATATTCAAATCTGGTTGAAGGCGTGTTCTGGGATTTATGAAAAGCAAAGGGGTAAATTTACCAAACGGTGACAAAATCACCCAAGATCTTGCCTTTTTTAGACGACAGAAGTGGATGGAGAATTTTAAAGAGAGAGGGCGAGAGAAAAATCACCTCCGTAAACCTAGATCTAAGCGCATGTTTTGTGCCCAGCGGTGGAAGCACATTACAGTTGATAAATTTTTCTCCCATCCACTGCTGGGCACAAAGCATTGTGGAATCGATCCCCATGGTCATGGGGAATCACTAACCTGCAATTACACAGTTGCGCAAAGTGATCAAAGGATGGAGCTGGAATTCCCTACCCTTCGCCATGTCGTGATGTTAACTGCGGGAGCAAACCCAATCAGAGAGAGGGGTGGGAAGCCTGACTGGCAAAAGTCGAGGGGGAGGGGGGAGAGATGCTGGTTTCCCAATGCGTTTTATGCAGCATTTTCAGTAGAAATGGCAAAATTCGAGTTCTGTACATTTTTATACGTTTTCATTGGGAACAGGCAGAATGTGCATTCGCCTCGAGTTTAGGTTAATTTCATTTTTAAAAAAGTCAAGTGGAAACATGGCCCATATTAGCAATTTTACTGGGAACTCTTCGCCAGCTTTTTCTGCATTTCTGATGTGATATGAAAGGTATTGTTCCAGTTGGCTGAATATATTTTCTTGAACCTCCAGCTTAAAGTACTTTGTCTTAAATAAGCACAACATGGTTCCATAGGATTACACACTCCCTAATCCTAATAAATTGGGTAGCATACTGGTTACTGCTATTCATTAGTTTGTGTGCATGGGGTGGGGCGTATGTGTACCACGTACAAACACAGACAACAGACCATCAGAGCTTTTGGACTCACCCTGAGGATATGGCTATACAGGAACAACGGCTAGTGTATTCTATAAGAAGGAGAGTGGCTGCAGCTCAGTGCTGTAGCAAATTGCTTGCAGAGTGGAAGGTCACCTGTTCAATCCCCAGGCTTTCCCCAGAAGTAGGCTGTGGCAAACCGCTTCTGCATCCCTGCCAGGAAAATTGCTCATGGAGGTGCCCAAGCAGTGAATCAGGAGTCGACAATAACTCAGTGGTACCTGACAACCAGTGGTACCTGACAATGGCCAGGCCATTGATAAAAACAACCTTCTGGTTGTCCCACCACCCTCAGCAGCAAAAGGGGTAGACACCCAGGAGAGGGCCTTTTTCCCTAGACTATGGAATAGTCTCCCCCTTGAGATGCGTCAATCACCTTCACAGTACACATTTCGGAAGGCAGTGAAGATGTACCTCTTTGTCCTGTCCTTTGGTTAAATGGGGATACACTTTTCCGTTCCCACTTGCAGATGCTATTGATTTAATACATACTGTTATTAATATTTGATTTTAAATATTGTGACCTGCCCAAAGACCCACGAGTATAGGGTAGGATAAAAATGTAAATAAATAAACAAACACCCTTAGGGCCTGGGGAAGGACCTAAATACTGAGGCCTTTTTGCACTTCACTTCAGGGATGGAGGTGGCCATTTGGATTTCATATGCCTATCCCATCCCAAAGTCACCTGGCCCTTAACTAAGTGCCAGGTAAGTGTGCACACTGCTATATTAGCATTGATAGTCTTGCCACAGCAACAGCCATGTGCACAGGGCTGTTGCTACCATGATGAGCAAGACGGCACGTGGCTACAGCTACACTGACAGGCCCCATGCACCCTTAGCACAGAAGCAGTGTGAATGGTATGCGCCAGAGTTACCTAGTAGCGCATAGCCACTCTTAGTGTAGTTGTGGAACACTTTTTAGTGCTCCACAGCTATCAGCAATGGGGACAGCCCTGCATACTCAGAGCCAGTCCAGAACAGAGGCAGCTCTGCACTGTGTGGATGCTCCAAACCACTTCCCAATGGCCCTAGGTGCCTGGTGCTAGTCTTTTCCTTTGTTGAGGACTTTCCGCAGTGACATCAGGTCAGTGTGGAGGCAATTTGCCGCTGTGCGTGCTTGCACAAAAAGCAGCAGATTGATCCTGGCAAGCACTGGGACCTATCCAGACTGAGCCAGGGGTCTGGAAAGGTAAGTGGGGCATGGGATACTGTGGGGTGCACACCCTTGGGTGGGGGTGGGTACCCAGGAGGCCCCTGCTGGCTACTGCTAGCCCAACCAGGGTGGAACCCCAGGACAGCCCTGGCCCAGTCTTGCCCCATCCCCGAATGGGGCTGCCAGCTGGTGGGCCAATTTGGCCCAATGATGGCAGCCCAGGATGGGACTCCAGAGCTGTCTGTCAGGGAGAGTGCAAATGCTCTCCCTGCCGGACAGCTCTGGGATAGCCAGGGATGGCTTGGGCTGGGTGTGGAGCACAATTTTGTGCTCCAAACCCTAGCTGCAATTAGGCCAACCCTGGGACAGGTGAGGATGGTTCCGGATGGAACCACCTGGCCCAGAGAGCGAATGCGCTGTCCCAGGGCTGTCCTAATTATATACCAGAAGCGTAAGTGCAAATAGGCTTCAGGTCTCCAGAATTTTGTTTTTAAAGCAAACCAAGCATTTCTTGGGAAAGTTGAGTGCTTCAGCAAGGAGTGATGCAACAAAAACCTGCTAGTCTTGTCCTTTTTATAAATACCGGAGTAAATATTTGTCTAAAGCTCACCCACCTGGCCAAGCATGTCCACGCTTCAGTTATTCTGAGCTTGCAGTGACTGGTATACTCTTCCTGGGAATCGTTCCAAGGTGCTGCAGGATTAGTCCTTGCTGGGTACATCATAGTTAGGCTGGCTTTCAGTTCATAGATCTCTAAGAAGATATCAGGGGTAACTTCTCTTAACGCTGTGGGTTAGCGGTGGAACTCCTTCTGTGGCCAGTCCTGCTAGAACTTATTTCTTTAGAATGCAGAAGTGACCCTCAGAGAGAGCTCCTATTGTAGAACATAAGAGGAAACCTACTGGATCGGGCCACAGCCCATCTAGTCTAGCTTCTTGTGTCACATAATGGCCCACCATTTTCAAGCAGAAGACAGAGTCAAAGACTAAGGCTGCTTCCAAATGCCCTCTCAGAGACCAGCTGCCCTGGAAGGCGTGTGCATGCGGTCCACACGGAGTCCTGTGAGAATAATTCCTGCAGCACGTCCAAAGCATGTTTGGAGTTGCTGCTGTGGATCAGAAGTATGGGTGGTCTTTGTCTGCCAGGCTGACTCCTGGGGCTCATGTGCATCCAGATAGTGACCAGGAATTGACTCCTCCCAACAAGAAAGCAACTGTGTACCACTGCACTCATGTTTTCCCTGACTCTTGCACACAGACTCTTGTTAGCTGTTGGTCTCCAAAGTGAGACATGGGCTGCATCTCCGTTTTGCTGCTGGTGTCCATTGGGAATAATGGAAACTGGACTTGCTTAAAGCGACTTTGCTATGTAAATAGAAATTCAGCCTCAAATGTGAGATGAGAAGAGAGGACACACTGCCCACCCTAAGCCCTAGGCTGGGAAGGTTCTCCTTCATCTGGATATTGGGACCTGCAGGATAGGGAAAGCAAGAATTGAAAGTCAAGACTTGTATGTGCTTTCACCGGTTGTTGAACAACGCTTGTTCCATGGCTGGGCAGCATTTCTCTGGTGCCATATGAATTTAATGTGAAACGATGCTCGTTGCACCAGGCCAAAATAATACATATCACAACCAAGTTTTAGGTGTTCTATACAGGGTCAGCTGTCAGCTGAGCATCATGGGACATAGAATAGGGAGAGTAACATAATCAAGGAAAGGTTGCAGCATCTGGGGCTTTTTAATCTAGAAAGGAGATAAATAGGAGGAAGAAGAAGAGTTGGCTTTTCTCACCCATTCAAGGGGACTCAAACCAGCTGACAAAGCTTCCTGTTCTTCTCCCCTCAACAAACACCCTGTGAGGTAGGTGGGGCTGTGAGAGCACAGAAGAGAGCTGTGGCTAGCCCAAGTTCACCCAGGTGGTTTCATGGGGGAGGATGGAATCAAACCCAGTATTCCCAGGTAAGAGTCCAGTTCCCTGACCACTAAGCCAAGAAGTGTATAAAATGACACATGGTCCAGAAAAGTGGACAGGGAAAGGTTTTTCTCCTTTTCTCAGAATACTAGAATCAGAAGTCACCCACTAAAGTTAAACCCTGGATGATGATGATGATGATGATGATGATGATGATGATGATGATGATGATGATGATGATGATGATGATGATGATTTATTACACGATGCATAGTTAAGACTTAGGAATTTGCTCCCAGCTTGGATGGTTTCAAAAAAAGTGTTTGACCTATTCATGGAAGTCAGAGCTATTAAGGGTCGTTAACCCTACTGGCATTAGGATTGTTTTGCCCCCAAAGACCAGCTGCTGGAAGATTCCAAGAAGAGCAAGCTGTGTGCTCACACCCTGCAGGCTAGACTCAATGGTCACTTCTTATGTTCTTATAACCTCAGTTTTGCCCATTTTTGCAATTGTCCGTTCTGCCTTATTCCACCAGCCCATTTGTCAGCTGCTACAGGGAATATGCGCTGCATGCTCAGCCTTTGTGCTGATTTGACTGTTGGCTGGGATGGGAACTAAACAAACAGACATGACTCCTCTCATTCAAAACATCTCAATAGAAATCTTCAATAATGTCCACTCCCCAGTTCCCACCAGATACTACGGTCTTAAGAACATAAGAGGAGCCGATCTAGTCCAGCATCCTGTCTCACACAATGGCTCCCCAATTGCTTCTGGGCATCTCAAGCAGAAGACAAAGGCGAAGTCTTCACCTGCTCTTGAGCCCCTGCAAAATAGCCATTAGAGGTATCCTGCCTGTCTCTCCAACTTGAAGGCAGTATCTAGGCATCCATTGTAGTAGCCGTTAATACACCTGACCTCCATGCAAGGCAACACCAGACCTGTGATTTAAGTCAGGGTCCATTTGTTTCATTTGTTCAAGAGTTATACAGATTGCATCTGGTTACAGAGACTGTGAATGCTGGGTGCGGTTTGTTTGGCAAACAGCACACGCTTCGGTGAGAAGGCACCCATCTGAAAAAGAAAACTGTGGCTGGAATTTAAGGAAGCAATACTTGAAATCAGTCATAGGACTGTGATCAAACACAACAAAAGAGAATCTCTGAGGCACCTCAGAAAGCTTTGAGGTGGGGTGTATACTCACCAGTTTGCCCCTCCACCTTCACCTAAACATTCTATGCTAGAAAAGGTGAATTAAAGAAGGCTTGGGAGCACAAGGGCCACACACCGTCTCCATCAGGTGTCTCTGAGGAGCCCCATTTGTTATGTCTAACAGAGCCAAATTTTGCTCAGAAGACATCCCAGTTGTGGAGCTGCACTATAAGTTAAGGCTGCATTAATGTTTGCACTTTCTGGTGAGCATTGAGGACCAATGCCTGTCTTTTCATTGCATCTAGTAAAGGTTTCTGATTCCACTGCAGAGTAATTTGGTGGAAGGACTCACTATTGCTGTGGCATTTAATCGTGACACTGAACTTTTCGCCCCAGTTATGTTGATGCAATCAGTTGTGATCTGTTTCTCTCCTTTCCTTTTCTCTGTAACAGTGGGATATTTGCACTATTAACACGCAACTAGAAGTTGTTCCAACTCTATGAATTTTCTTCAAAAGGGGCAGTGGACTTTAATTGTAATCAGCTGTCACCAACAAATTACTTTTATTTTGACTTTTGGCTCAGCGAGTCGTTCTAGGTCTGCAGCTCACAAGGAACTATGGGAGGAGAAGGGGAAGAGGTAGAGGTGTATTTCTCCTCCACACTGTTGAACTCACCAGGCTTATAAAGAGACTGTACATGTGTGCCAAGAAATAAGATTCTGGGGTGTTTTCTCACGTCCCGTCCGCTGGAGGGGAAAGGAGCACAATTAACCAACACTGACTAGCGCTCACACTTGGAGCGCTAGTCAACTTTGGCCATTCCCTCCCCCTGTGATTGAATACTTGCCTTATTTGATCTCAGGGCCAGTCCTCTTCTCAGCGGCGCCATTTTGTGTTCTGTACCTAATGAACAATTAGTGAACTTCTTGTGAGGCAGAGTAAGCTTGGAGGCTGTAACAGCCTACTCCATGAGCAGATGCTCTTCCCCAGACGTTCACTACTTCTTCACTAGAGACTGTGATGCAAATTGCCCTTGGAAAGAACTAGTTCCAAATTAACCTACTAAGAGCCTGCGCAGAGGTGTACAAGGAGCACAAATATCAGTCCCTGTTTTGAAGGATACATGGCTGTTAATAACTCAAAACACGCTTTTTGCGCACCTCCAGGGCATCACTGGAAGCGTGTTCAAGACTAAGGACATGCACAAATATTTGTCACATTCACAATTTATCCAAATTCATATGGTTTCAAACATTCATGTTCAAATTGAATATGGACTACATTTGAAAATTGATATTTAAATATGAAGCGAATGCTTTTGCACATTCGTTCAAAGGTTCATTGTATTTGTGAATGGGAGGACCTGCTGCCAGCCCAGTGGCGCCATGAGCAAGCAGCAGCCCAGTCGCTTATACGGCAGATTTGGATCCAGCTGGGTGCCACAGAACTGACCAGCTATCAGAAAGTATTCAAATCATGCAATCTGGTGGCAGTGCTGCACATTCGAATTTTATCCGTACATTCAAATCTTAGCTGGAAGCGCTGACACTTGATGACATGATCTGAATCTTGGTGGCTGGCCGCTGCTACCAGTGGTATCCAACTGAATCTGCATCTGCTGCAAATGCTTCCACATCTGCAGCAGACATTCGCCGCACATTCACAGTGGATACAAACTGAATGCGTGTGTCACATTTGCAGTGGTAACATTCGCACAAATGCAAATTACCTTTACATCCGTTTCAATGTGAAGTGAACATCAAAAAAAAATTGTGCACATCCCTATTCAAGACACAAGAGGATTTTAAATGCTTTTCAACACATAATGGAACCAGTCCTCCAAAAGAAAAGCTAAGGCCTTGCAAGAGGTTCGGTATAGTACAAACTTCCCTCTCAATTCATAGACAGCAATTATTGTGATCCTAAAGTTTAAAGAGCACAGAGATGAGACAGGCGAAACAGGTGAAAGGGTTATATTTTAAATATGTTTTAGGTATATTTCATATTTTTATTGTTTTGACCTATGTGGGATTTTCAGGTAAAGGGTGGGGATATAAATTCTTTTAAAAATTAAATATTTATTAATCCAGAGGTCTTCTCTGTCTCCTGCTCTTCCCCCACCCCCGCCTGTCCCCAACCCAGCATCTATGTATTCTGAAATCCAGAGGGAGCGACCAGATATTGGGAATCTCATGACTAATCCGGATTATATGGATGGAAATCCAGATCTTATCAAACCAAAAAAGCTCCTCAATCCTGTAAGAGCTTCAAAAAGTCACCAAGAACTTCACAGAGAGCTGCTTATGAATCACAAGAGGTGAGGTGAGGGGGAAACTCAATGTGTATTTCAGATACAAATTTGTGTGTCTGTTTTTTGTTACTTACAAAAGCCTGGTCATGCTAACCCTCCAGGAATATTTATAGAAAGTTTGCCTCCATCCACATGCAGTGGTAATGAAAATGCACCTTTACTTTAAACCTTCTTCAGACCATCTTCAGGTCTGATTGGTCACCCCTTTTCATTTTTTAAAAAATATTTTTATTAATTTTTTGCTTTAACCCCCCCCTCCCCCCACGGGTAATACATAATTCCAAATTTTTATACCATACATTGAAAAGGCTACACAATTCATAATACTACATTGAGAAAATTAAACGTAACTTCAATTTCTCACTTTCACTCCTAAGCTTATTATCTAAATTATCATCCATTTTTGTTTACATGTTCTAACCCTATCCAAATTACTTATATTATTCATACTACTATTCGATATTTCTACTGCTATCACATTAATTATATAATTATACCATTTATTAATAGACCATTTCGTTCTGTCCTTCCATCCACTCACTAGGACTATTTGAGCACATGTTAACTATTGTTCTACTATTTCCTTCAGTTGGATAGTCAGAAGGTTATTTATCTCCATATGTAATTCTCCCATTCTCCTTGTTATTGTACATTGTATATTCAGCACATCACTGATTTCTTTATCTTCTTCCAAAATTCATATACTATAGGACATTCCCAAATCATATGAAAGAAAATACCTCTTTGGTTACAACCATGCCAGCAATTACTACCTGTGTTTGTAAAGAAATGTGATAGTTGTGCTGGGGTTCTATACCATTTATGTAATATTTTCCTTCTTCTTTAAGGTTATTATACTTCACCATTTTTATACATTTTATTTCATTCTTAATTTCCTCTCTTTCAGTCCTTATATCTGTGCTCCATATATTATATAACTCTTCTACCACTTCATCTTTTACCAAACATAATTGGCTATATAGTCCTCCTGCTATTTTACTTTCTCCTTTGATGCATTTTCTTATCATTTTTTCAAATACTGTATCTTCCTCTTTAAATTTTTCTCTCATCTCTAGTCTATTTTTATATGTTCCAATTGCTATCGCTTCTAACCAATATCTCTGTCCTATTATC
>MTQE01001141.1:4952945-4963439 GCA_014337955.1 Aspidoscelis marmoratus | reverse complement strand
TCATGAAATGGGTGGGATTTCACCCTGCAGGACAGCCCTTTGTCAGTTAACATGCCAGGTTTCCCCTCTACAGCAGACGGTTTCATTGTAACAGTTCACCCACTTCACACCTTATAACGTTTCCTTTCCCACCCACACTTCCCCTCACACACACGCATGCCTAAAGATCAAGACAAGAGACAGGGAGGATTCTTGCCCTTCATAAGCGGTCCTGTGCAATTCTGCCTGTTTCCCTCCCAGCCTCCTTCCTTGATCTTTAAAAGGGGGAAAGGGGGAAGCTGCTCCCGTCATGCCTGCCGACGCCTCTACCCTCTGACAGGTCTCTTGGCCGGAGCAGGTTGTGTGCGTGTGTGTAAATCGAGGGGGCTTATAGTCAGCTTTTTGATCTCCTAGGACGGTGTTTGTGTCTTTGGACCCTTTTGAAGAAAGGAAGGAGGCTCAGGAGGGAGGGGCAGCTGGGATTCCCCCCCCCCTTGGCCACGTCATCAGATCAAACCCAATGGGGAGAGAAGGTGGGCAAAGGGTGAGGAGAAAAAAGATTAGCTTTCCTCAGTGGGTTTTTTCAAAGTGGTTTTAATCCTTTTCCTGTGGGGACAGATTTCTGGGTTGACCGAGATTGCCAGATGCTCATTTGCTTTGTTTTAAAGCACTTTAATTAGCATTGTAAATAGCGTTGTAAATAGTGTTTTATTCTATGAATGGGGAAAAGGCTCAAAATTCTGTATTTTGGTTCATTTTGTAGGAGATGCTCAGTTTCTTTCTTTCTGGCCAGGGAAGTCCTAATAAAAAACAGAAACCCACTTTGGTGTGTGGTCTCCAAAAACATTAAATGGCCTTAGTCCTCCTAAAATCTAAGGTGTGGCCATAGCTTTAATGTCTTGTGGCAGTGCTTCCAAACCTTTTTTCCCTTGTGTACCCCTTAGCAATATCCCTCGTGAGCCAGTTTGGTCTAGTGGTTAGGGAGCTGGACTCTTGTCTGGGAATACTGGGTTTGATTCTGCATTCCTCCATGAAGCCAGTTGGGCAACCTTGGGCTAGTCACAGCTCTCTCACGGCCTCACCTACCTGTTGTGTCTGTTGTCAGCCACTCTGAGTCCTCTTAAATGGGTGAGAAAGGTGGGGTAGACAAGCCAACTCTTCTTCTTCTTCTTCCCAGCAATCAGATGATAGGTGAGATTTCATGGCGAAAGAGGGTAAAGGAAAGCCCAATTCCTTCCCTTTCTGTTACTAAAAGAGATGGCCATAAAGACAAGATAACCAGGCTTTTTTTCTTGCTTTTCAGCAGCATCTAAATTGGAAGAAATTACAGGAAGAAAATGCCTGGGAGGGAGGTGGGCCCTGGAATGGCTGTCTGTTAAGCCCCCCACTACTCTTATCCCCCAACAAACAGCTTATCATGGATATTCCCATTCCCAGTTTTCCTCAATCATCATCTCAGCAGTAAACTTTTTTGCCCTTTCCTTTTAGCAGATCAGCTGCTTGGAAAGGGAGGAAGCAGTACCTATTGCCTCAGTTCCCTCATCAAGTACCACAGCATGGGGCTTTTCTCTTTTTTCTGGAGTTATCTGACCACTGCAGGATGGAGGGGGGGGAGGCTATCCACCAGCTGTTTGCTAGTGGAGGGGAACAGTCAAGCAGTTGGTCAGTATGGTTTCATTGCATTGATGGTAGGTAGCATCCAAGGTGCCCTGCTATCCAAACCGTTTTTGTGTTTCCAGAACCCCAGTCTTTAGGGAACAGGAATCTTGAAACCTTGGCCCTTTCTGCTCTAGGCCTTATTCTGGGTTATATCCTTGCATACGGACCTGCCATCTGTATGCTACTACATATTATGGGAGGACCTGAGTGAGACCTGCCATCGTCTGCACCACCATGCAGATGATAGCTCCCTATGCCAGGATATAGTACAGAATAAGTCCTAGTGCAGAAAGGACCCTTCGCCCATTGTTCCCTATGGGCAGATACTTAGAACTTCTGGGTCTTTCCGCATTTGTGACTATTTGTGACGGATCTACCGGACCACTTGCGTCTGCACACACACACTGGGAGGATGGATTGGGAAATGGATTTGGCGTAGGTGCTGTGCATCCGCACTGCACCCACCCCAGTCTGTCCTCCCAAGGTCCTCTCCCCGGCCTCCCTGATTGGCTCCTCACGAGCCAGGCATGGAGAACCGGTGGCCTCCGTTCTCTGGGCTCCCCCTCATCCCAGAAGCCGCAATTGCGGCTTCTCGAGCCAGGGGGGGCTTCACCCTACACCCCCACTACCCACCCTGAGTTGGGCATGCGCAATCCCCTCCTTACCTGCAGACAGCCAGGCCGATTCTGGCTGCCAGGGCCCGATGTGCTTTGCGCGTGCGCACAGCGCGCCTCCCCTTTGGCCAGCCACGCGCCTGGCTTCAGCGGGCCCTCTGCGCAGGCGCACGTGGCTGGCCAATGAGGTGGCGCGCTGCAGACGCAAGTGTTTAATATCTGTCCTTAATGTGTGTCTGATGTGTGTTAAGTGGCCAGTGCAGAAATACCCTTCAGGTGTTCCGTTAGAACAGTTGCATGTTCCAATGAAACGCATGAAGTAATTTGAAATTTCAGCCATGGTCACACCTTCACTTTGGCTGTGATCACAACTTCTTCCATCTGTCTTCAGGTCTGACTGCTCACACCTGGTGATTGGAAACAAGGCTTTCCGTCACACCTCACCCACAGTCCCAGAACCATTTTGGCAATGTGAACCAATATGTCTTAGCCCATAAACACCCATAAGACAAGATTAGTAACTAAAAAAAAAAATCACGAAGGAAGAACTCCATTACTAATGTCAGTAGAATGGGTAACATCGTTTATTGTTTGCCAAGCAGAACTGGAAGCAAATTTATTTCATGAACAGAAATACACCAGAACTATTTGCAACAAAAACAATGCCAGTGGCATAAGAATTACAGTTGCATTGCTCCCTCTGCTGGAGGATTCATTGTGCAATATGTCACATAACTATTAAAGATATACCTTCTATTATCGTTTTTCTTTCCTTTCCCTTTTTTTTTTTTGCCAAAGCTGCTGTTATATGCAGAAATTGGAAAGGCAAAAGTTTTGGTTTTTTCCTGGGCCATTTCTGTGCTTGGCCTTATTCTGGAATATATCTTGGGATAGCTGCCTGCTGGCCACAACTAACGCAGACCATGGCAGGCCTCACTTGAGATCTTCCAGAGTCTGCACTAGCATGCAGATAGCAGGTCCTTGTTCTGGGATATACTCCAGAATAAGGCTAAGTGCGGAAAGGCCACAGGGTCACCTTGATGCTGAATGTTTGCTTATAAGCTGCTGAAGGCACAGAAGGTATCCCTATAGAATGCTCCTTATATTACATTGCAGGCTAGAGATAAAACACAGTTCTAAAACTAAACTAGTAGATGAACAGTAAATTTAATCAGTAAATGGGAGTGGGCTGGCATATGAAAATTCTAAAGATCAGAGGTGCTAGCAGTGGGCAAACCTCTCTTGGGAAGGCATTCTGTACTTTTATAAATGTTTGTTGCACACCATGAATCTACAAGATTAGAAGAGAAACCAACTAGCAGATATGACCCCACCTCTTCGGTGCAGGGACAGATCTCTTCTTGGCCACCACAGAGGCCCAAAACAGCCACTAATGCATTTTCTGCAACCATCCTATCACCACCCTCATAAGAACCTAAGAGGAGCACAGCTGGATCAGTCCACAGTCCATCTAGGGTGTTTAATGGGTACTTAATGGGTACTTCTAGTGACAGTGGAAAAGCACCCATAGACTGGCATCCTAGTGGCCCACCAATTGCTTATGGGGATCTCAAGCAGAAGATAAAGGCAAAGCCTTCACTTGTTCTCAGTTACCTGCAAATGGCCTTGAGGGGATCCTGCCTGTTTCTCTAGGCATCCATTCCAATAGCCACTGATACACCTGGATTTATCTCCACATCCTCCTTTGCTCTGGCATTTTAAGAAAGTGGGGAGGCTGGCTGGCAGGCAACTAGCCAACCAAGCAGTGGAACCTCTTGAAAATCTGTGATGGTTAGGGGACCTCACCAACACAGGAGCTCTTTAAATACTGGTTGTGGGGTGTTTCTTGGCCACCTGAATCTGTTAGACTAAGACCCAGAGATCCACAAGTAGATTGAGATCCTTTATGTGTCCTCCTGAGAGTGAATGCCACTGAGGTTCATTTGAGCAAATATGTATAAGAGTGCACAAACTATTTCTCCCTACATGTATACCCTTTTACACTTAAAAGGTTCATTATTGTTCTACATGTTTTCCCTCTGATGATAGAGGACTGGGATTTGAGAGCAAACCAGAACTACAGCGGGTCCTGGAGCACCGTAGAAGAAACCAGCTCATAAAGCAAAGGAAAGAAGAGGAGGAGGCAAAGAAATTAAAGTCCCCATTTGAACAAGAGCTCTTGAAGAGGCAGCAAAGGTTGGACCAGGTAAGGGGTGGGGGAGACAAAAATCTGACATCTGAAATAGTCAAGGATATACCTGGACAACATAGAATCATAGAATCATAGAATGGTAGAGTTGGAGGGGACCTCCTGGGTCATCGAGTCCAACCCCCTGCTCAAGGCAGGATCTCCTAAACCATCTCAGACAGATGGCTATCCAGTCTCTGCTTGAAGACCTCCATCGAAGGGGAACCAACCACCTCCCGTGGCAGCCTGTTCCACTGGTTGATCACTCTTACTGTTAGAAATTTTTTCCTAACATCTAAACTAAATCTTTTCCCCTGCAATTTCACCCCATTGTTTCTAGTCCTTCCTTGAGAGAGTGAGAACAGGGCTGATCCCTCTGCCTTGTGACAACCCTTGAGGTATTTGTAGACAGCTATCATGTCTCCTCTCAGTCTTCTTTTTGGTAGACTAAACATTCCTAGTTCCTTAAGCCGTTCCTCATAGGACATGGTTTGCAGACCGTTCACCATCTTGGTAGCTCTCCTTTGAACCTGCTCCAGCTTGTCAGTGTCTTTTTTAAACTGGGGTGACCAGAACTGGACACAGTACTCCAGATGAGGTCTGACCAAGGTAGAGTTATCTATGGTAACTTATTATAGGGTGGGCTTCTAATCTTACTATAATGGAACACATTTATTTATTTATTTATTTATTTATTTATTTATTTATTTATTTATTTATTTATTTATTTATTTATTTATTTATTTATATTTGACCCTTAAACCAAAAGACTATCCGAGTGGCTTGCAGTATATAATCTTAGGCTGTGGTCACACTGGAGGTTTAATCCAGCTTCAGTCCACTTTCAGAGTGAGATAATACATCAGCCAAGTGACAGACTGTTTTCTTTCAGTGTTAAATAACTCAGAAAATTGACATTTCGGATAGATAATTTGGAAAGAAAATGACTGGCCACTTTGCTGATGTGTTCTCTTGCTCTGAAAGTGGACTGGAGCTGGATTAAAACTCAAGTGTGAACGTAGCCTTAGACAGGTTCCTTCCCTCAGGTTTTCAATCTAAAGAGACAAGATACAAAAGGAAAATGGTGTGTGAGAGAACAAGGTGGGACACTCTGGCAGCAACTGTGTCCTTAATGGTAAAGTACTTTTCTTTTTCTCCTCTGTTCCCCACAGGCAAGATAGTTCCTTCATAGCCTGTGTGGTGACAGTTGGGAGGGAAGGGTCAATGCTGGGAGCTTGGTGTGTGACCAATTTTCTTTAAATATGCTCATCCATTATTTTGATAATATATGAACAGACTATTGCGTTTCATTATTGGGGACAATATTGTGGCTCAGGGTCATAATATTCCATTGTAGAATAGTCTCTGAGGTTGTTCATTTTATCTGCAGACATTTTGCCACCAGGCTAGGTAGAAGAAGAAGAGTTGGCTTTTCTCACCCGCATTTCTCACCCATTTAAGGGGACTCAAAATGGCTGGAAAAGCTTTCTATTCTTCTCCCCACAACAGAACACCCTATGAGGTAGGTGGGGCTGTGAGAGCTCAGAAGAACTGTGACTAGCCCAAGGTCACCCAGCTGGTTTCATGGAGGAGTGTGGAATCAAGCCCAGTGACTAGGAGATATGAGTCTAGCACTCTAACCACAAGACCAAACTGGCTCATAGGATTCTACATAGCCCAGTGGTGAAATATGTGCAGATAAAAAGATTAAGCTTACAGAACCATCTACAATGGAACATACTACATCTCCTACACATTTGTGCTGCAATATATTTTGCCAGGAAGCTGTCATACATTTTTCCAACATAGTTGCTCTTCGTTTTCTGGAGCATGTCTGGAGTGTGAGCATGCATGTATCATGTGATTATGAGCCCACACTACCTTTTGACCGAAACATCAAGACCAGAAAACTCAGAAGGAGCACTCTTCATAATGTCAGATTCACAGCCATGATTTCTCCATGCCAGCATTCAGCTAGCATTAACAAAATGTATCTGAGTGCTCATAATAAGTAGTTATTTTGGTTATCATACACTCTGTTATTACCCCAACATTCAAATTTGTCGTAAGTCATTAGCCAAAATGGCTACCAAGCTGCACTTTGGCTCAACAGTGGCTGCATCCATAAGTAGAATTTTTCAAAAGTGGCTCAAAATCAGCTTTGAGATTGCATTTTCTGAAAGTGCCTTTTCTGGCCTTTCATATGGATCAGAGGCAGGGTGGGAATGCTAGCATCCACAGACTACCACTTCTAAGGCACTTTTTAGCTGCTTTTAAATATATAAATGCAGATACAGCCAGTGGTTTGCACAGTGGAGTGAGCAGGGCCTTTTCTGCACTTGGCCTTATTCTGGAATGTATCTCAGGACAGCCGTCTGCTGGACGCAAGCTAATGCAGACTATGGCAGGCCTCACTTGCGGCCTTCCATAGCCTGCACTAGCATGCAGATAGCAGGTCCCTGTTCTGGGATATATTCTAGAATAAGGCCAAGTGCAGAAAGGCCCCAGGAGTGTAAGAAAAGGGTGACATTCCAGATGGAGCAGCCCTCACCTCATATCTCTTGTGAAATGATATTTGTTCCGTGGTAAACTCCAGTCAGACTTCAGTCTCCCCTGATAGTCTGCGCAAACAGCAACATAAGTTTCCACTGTTGGTCTTGAAATGAATCCATTTTCTTTCTTAAGCAAATACCAGCTCAGAATCTTCCTTTCTGAAATGCTAAAATGCACATCAGCCTGTTAAAAAAAGAAGAAGAAGGAAATGAGCAAGCACTATACAGCTGTACTCTTTTTTCTTCCTTAGACTGCATGATGTGATGGGAGGAAGGAAGGGGGAAACATCTTTTCCTCCTCCTCGTTTCCAAGGGTTCAATACCCCCAAGTCTTTTGTGGCATAAATTTGACACAGCACCAGTAGAAAACTCCTTCAGGCTCCCCATTTCTTGGCAGCATAATGTAGAAGCTGCATGCAGTGTCTACATCTTAATTTGCGTTGTTTTCATGCTGACTGCCTACAGTTTCCAGAAATGGAGGTAGCAGAAGACAATTGGGATGCCCAAAGCGTTCAAAACTTAGCCAGCGCTTAACCACATGCTGGCTAAGTGTGCAGCACTGGTGCCACTGCGACCAGGAGATGCAGCATGCAACCACACCTGCGCCACCCGCAGTGCAGATGCTTCATTTGCACCTCTTCCATACATGGGGCTGTTTCTGATATAGGAGCAACTCTGTGTAATGCAGAAGTATCGCGTGGGAGTGTCCCCAGAGTCCCCCATGGAGGTAAGTGTGAATTTGCCTGGATTGGGAGGCATGCTGTTCCCTCAGCCAAAGGCCAGGGTAAATACAGGCATGTAGCAATTAAGTTATCATTTATCTTACCATTAATCCCATACTGGGGCCTCCCTTCTGTATGGTAGTATGATTTAAGGGAGGCCTTGTGCTCCATCCACATTGCATGAAACATAGACTGGACTAGGCTGCCCAAAATGGCCGACACAGTCTGGTAGATTGGTAATCTGCTTTAAAGGTCTACTGATGTACTAGCACCTGGTAAACCGGACCACAGGGCAGTGTGTTCTAGTTTACTAGGGGAATCCACTTTAGCAATGCGACAAGATGTACAGCTAAAATGGATCTGCCAGCAGTTTGTGGCCATTGGAGGATATGTAGACCGCTCCACTATGAAAATACGTAGGATGTGTGGACTAGGGATGTACACGAATATTCGAAGACATTCAAAATTCGATCGAATTCGTCTGAATTTCAGCATTTGAATTCGAATTGAATATCCATAAATTTGAATTTAAACATTCAAACAAATTTTGAATTTTTGAAACCATGCGTTTGAATCATTCAGACATTCCTATGTGTACAGGTTTGTACGCAATGCATACTTGCACGTACAGATCCTTCCCACATCCATACACATTTGTACGGATCCGTATGGGACGAAAACGGGTTGCATATGGGATAACTATGGGACGCATATGGACGTGTACGGATGCGTAACGGTGCGTAAGGGTGCGTACAGGTACATACAAATGTTGTTGACGTTCATAAGTGCAAATTAGAACTGAAAATTTGAATGAATAGATTGGAATTTGCTTAATTCGAATCGAATTTGGGTAAAATTGAATTTTAAAGATTCAGATCGAATCGTCAGATATTCGATCCAAATCAAATCCCAAGAATTGCATTCGCCCACACCCCTAATGTGGACCTCTCTAGCAGATGGGCCACTTTAGCTGATCTGGTCTCACTGGAGCAATCTACTGAGGGTAACTGCGAAAACACCCTCAGTGTCACTGAAGTCATCAGGAGCTCTAAGCTTGTAAATCAGCTCAACAGTATAAATAGGCCACCAAAACAAATGCCCCTTGTGGGCTTACAGGGGAAAAACATTTCAATTAAAATTTTGGTAAATCCCTTGATCTATCTCCTGAAGGCATGTTCCCATGTTAATCCCTTTTGGTTTTGCTCATATATTATCTTTTCTCACCCTACTTAACTTCAGCCTCCTCCTAATGATACAAAACAAGCTACGGCATATTGATGTTCCATGAATATAAAACATGAAGTACAGGAAAAGTTGTGAATCAGCTGTTTTTGAAGACCATTTGAAAGGATGTCCTCACTGATGAGTCTAATTATGCAATCCTTGGTTTCCTCCTTCTAAAGCTTCCTAATTATTGTGAAAAATTCTTACGTCTAAGATCAACCTAATCCTAGTAATTTTATTATTTTAGCTTATTATGATTTCAAATCTCCACATAGAACATAAGAACATGATCATAAGAACATAAGAGGAGCCCTGCTGGATCAGGGCACAGTCCAACTAGTTAGCATCATGCCTCACCAATTGCTTCTGGGCTTCTCAAGCAAAAGATGAAGGCAAAACCCTCACTTGCTCTCAACTCCCTGTAAATGGCCTTTAGAGACATCCTACCTGTCTCTCCAACCTGGAGGCAGTACCTAGGCATCCATTCTGATAGCTATTTATACACCTGACCTCCATGAATTACATCCATCCAGACTGCTCTTTTTTGCCTGAGGGCATCAATGCTGAATGCACAGTGCAGTTTGTTGTTGAACTGTCTTACAGACCTGAAGGTCTGTGGGAAAACCTGGCAGAAATGGAACAATACAATAGACCAGCAGTTCTCAACCTGTAGGTCGCAACCCCTTTGGAGGTCAAACTACCCTTTCAGAAGGATCACAACAAGTCTTCTGCCACCCCTCCCTCCCCCCTCCCAGCTGCCCCACCCCCATGGTTGGGGTTCTCCACAACATGAGGAACTGCATTTAGGGTTCACGGCATTAGGAAGGTTGAGAAACGCTGCAATAGACAAAGACACAATCTCTGGCCCGAAAAACTTTCTGTCACAGAGGTGACTGTGGCTGAGAAGCATTTATTGATCCAAATCCTTCTATAGGAATTTCAGCAACAGACATTACTTGAATCAAATGGCTGGCAGAAGTTGGAATAAATTATGTGATTTACTTCAGATGGACAACAACAAGATGATATTCCCAGGCCCATCAGGAAGATAATCCCCTTATATTAGTTACCCTGTTGGACTCAGTTGTGATCTTAATCAACATATCAAGAGAGTTACCTCCCACTAGCAGCTGAGTTACATCAAAATACCTTAAGGAAACAGACCTTTTGGTGTGCATGTAACTCAATATCCTAATTGACCTTCTAGTTTATCTAAAAGGAGCAGGAACTATTAAGACCTGCATGCACACATCAGAGGTAAAACAAATTCATACAATATAACCATAAAACATTTCAAGGAACATTGGATTTCTTTGCTTCAGCCCCATCAGTTCATCATTTGGATGAGGCCAGAGTTTGCTGTTTTAATGGTGGGCTATTCCAGGGTTAGAAAAAATTCTTGTTTTGGCTTACGACTCCTGTAGTTCTTAGCATCCAAAGACCACATGGATTGTGGACCACGGGAGCTGTAGTCCAAGAGAAAAATAGTATCATCTCTGGATCTGATATCATTTTCCTTCCTTCCTTCCTTCCTTCCTTCCTTCCTTCCTTCCTTC
>MTQE01001141.1:4937591-4952823 GCA_014337955.1 Aspidoscelis marmoratus | reverse complement strand
TCCTTCCTTCCTTCCTTCCTACCTACCTACCTACCTACTTACCTACCTACAGCTGGAGAGGGAACAGGAAAAGCAAGAAGAAAATGCACCAGAATTTATTAAAGTCAGAGAAAACCTGAGAAGAACAGCTACGGTGACCGGAGCAGAAAAAGATGTGTAGTGTGGACGGCAGCTGAGAGCAAAACTGAGCAACACCTTCAGCCTGTTTGAATGCCTACGTTTTGATGTCGTTGTACATGGTGGACATCCACAGCTATGCCTTTGGGGCTACTTACTGTTTTCTAATGCTTGCTCCAGTAGACTAACAGCAAAAGGTGTGGTGTATGATTGGTAGGAGTACCTGGATGAGAACATGGTGAGGGAGTGCAAAATAGCAATGACCTCCCCTTCCACCAGATAATGGGACTTCGTTGCTGCTTCCCCACCACCACCTCTCATAATTTATTAAGCCACCAAAATACAGCGAAGTGGGAGACAGTGTAGAACAGGAGATGGAAATCTCTCAGTAGGAGAACATTCCTGCTTGCGGTCTTCAAGATTTTCAGCACAGCTAATCCCATCTCTCAGAGCAGCTTGTTGGAAAATCAGAGGTGATAGCAAAAAGGGAATATGCTGTCAGCAGGGAAATGTTGGTATCTAAGCAACGTCACCCAACAAATGTTAATTCTGTCGATAGATCCCTGAGAGCAGGAAATATTGATCATATCTCTTGGTTGAACTTTAAAGCTGGAGGGAGTGGCTGTAGCTCAACGGTAGAGCAAACTGCCTAGGAATAAGAGGGTCACCAGTTCCATCCCCAGTCCCTCCCTGGAAGTGGGAAGTGGCCAACCACTTCTGTATGACTGCCAAGAAAACTGCATAGTAGTGCTCATGGAAGCACCCATGCAGTCGGGCAGGAGCCAGACACGACTCAGTGGCACCCAACAGCAACAACAAAGTCCTTTGCTAGTTTCTATCGTAGCACTTAAGGTACTTTGTGCAATCTGGCATCCTCTATAAGCAAGTCCAGTTACCATGACAAGGGGATGATGAGTTATAAATCTAGCCAGATGCTTCAGTTAGGACTCAGGATGGCGTACCTTGATTTCAAAAGGGAACTTTAGGAGCTGGATATAAGGATTAAGAAACTACATATTCAAATTGTGTATTAGGGCCTTTCTGGCCTTACTTTTTGGAGTAATCCAGGTCACTCCCTCGATTACACTATTCACATTCCACTGCAACCGCAGTCCAGAGGCCAATTTGCACTATGGCGTGTAGTTTATAATTAAGCAACATCTGGGCAAGTGCATCTGCACTTGCAGGCGATGCTTATAGCCTACAAGCACCTCCTGCCTTCCCAGATGTTGCCTAATTGTAAACTAAAATCATGCACGACACGCAAACTAACATTAACCATAAGCTTACCTGTGGCATCCAGTGGCGACCATCTGCACCTTTTCCACTGCAACAGGGGCCATCAGAGCTGCCACGCAAGAGTGCTGACAGCTCAGATGGCCCCTGACGCAGCTGCACTTGTGCAAAGCATTAGCATCACTGTAGTGATGGCGCGGGCACATGCACAGTTGCCCAGGATGCCAGGAAGGTGGCGCCCTGCAGAGGACCAGACACACATCCAATCTCAGGTAAGTGATTGTTCACATGGGGGCTAGGCTATTGTTGACTCGCAAGTGCGAGCATTAGTCTATAATGTACAAGAAAGGAAGAGCAAAATCACCCCAGCTATGGACAGCAGCATCTCCATGCTCTTCTGGGTGCAATGCAGTGACTGGGTGTTGTGTCACAACTGTGGCTGCACAGTTGTGCACAGCATCCAGATCACCATGATAACATCTGAGTGCACACTAGATATTGCCTTAGACATTGCCTGGCGATCTGGCTTGCCCTGCCCTGGCCATTTGCACTTCAAGTGCTGCTGCCCAGTACAGGCCTTTTCCAGCACTCAAAGTGCAAATGGCTGCCACCACGGCTGGTCTTTTTCAACCTAGTATTCGTATTGTAATACCATATTAGGCTGGTAAGTGCAAACCCACCCTTAAGTTCAGGATATGAACAAAGTGGATTTACAAAAGGAACCAGGGGAAAGTAAAAGCATTAGGTGGAGCACGTAGAATCGATAAAGCAGAAGCAAATATTACTGCTGTATCAGATTCCCTTGGCGCTAGAAGAAGAAGAGTTGGCTTTTCTACCCCGCTTTTCTAACCCATTTAAGGGGACTCAAAGCGGCTGACAAAGCTTTCTGTTCTTCTCCCCACAACAGACACCCTGTGAGGTAGGTGGGGCTGTGAGAGCTCAGAAGAGAGCTGTGACTAGCCCAAGTTCACCCAGCTGGCTTCATGGGGGAGGACAGAATTGAAACTGGTATTTCCTGATAAGAGTCTGGCTCCCTAACTGCTAGACCACGAGGCGTTGAATTTACATAGAAAAGTCAAAAGGAAAACTATACAGAGATTCAATGAAGGACTTTAATAGCAGATTCCACAGTAGAGTTTCTTCAAAAGTTCATTCCCAAGCTGATGTTTAGAGAGAAGACAAAGAGACCCTGAAGATCAATGTAAATATCCAGTTACCAAGTGGAAGGCTAGTCAGCTGGGGGTGGGGGAGGACGTGGATGGACGGAACTTGCAAAGGATGTGAGCAGGGCAGGGCTTTTTGTGTGCCCAGGGATTTCTCAGTATTCTTTCAGCCGCTTAGACAGGTGACAGCAGGAAGGGACAGAAGATACTACATGATAAGGTCATCTGGATGGTAAAAACAGCTCAGGGGTCTATCTCCCCCTGGTTATGTGGACTTATGTCGAGGCATTTTCATTTCATCTTTGTGTAGCAGAACCCTAAGTTGTTTTAAGGAAAGTTTATGACCACTGCAATGGAAAAATTAATTCCGGTATGTTCAGCCACTGCTGTTCCTGCTTACCCCATTTAAATTATTAGTAATGTGTCAGCCCACAACCAGATCCTTGAATAGGGTGTCTTTGAACTGCCCTGTGTCCCCTTACTATAGCCTCAGTGAAGGGGAGCCGATACACTTTTTCGTGTAATGGCAAAATAGCACAATTTCACTATAAACAAAAGAACCTGTGGGAACAAATGAGTTAACTAAAGCCTCACATAGAATTTGAAACTGAGGCGTTGCAACACTTAACATTCCAGCGTGCTTCCACAACTCCTTTGCATTGTGGTGTCGTCTCCCACCCTACACAGAGGAGACCCATGGTACCTAGTCGCTTCAAGATGGAGGCAAGAAAGGTTCCTTCTTTCCATGGTGCTTTTTTCACTCCATGCAGTAAAGACCCGGCTTGATAATAGGGAAATTTAGAGAGGTGGTCTCAGGCGCAATAAACAGGTTGCTAATCATTAATGCTGTAGATACAGGAAACAGTAGAGCAACCTTAGCCTGTG
Organism: Aspidoscelis marmoratus; assembly: GCA_014337955.1. Lineage (NCBI taxonomy): Eukaryota > Metazoa > Chordata > Lepidosauria > Squamata > Teiidae > Aspidoscelis > Aspidoscelis marmoratus. The sequence continues at coordinate 4,949,422 of MTQE01001141.1, read as the reverse complement.
AAAAGCAAGTGCTGAATTTTAAAAGGATATTTGGCCATCATAAATCTCAATTCATGCTGAACTACCTAGAACCACAGTTGTGTTTTCTTATCTTTAAACATTGTCACATACCACAAAACAGAGGCTGCGCTCCCACTTGACTTTTTAAATTTGGCTTGGACTTTTAAAATCTGGATTCAGGACCAAGTGCACATTCTGGGTGTTCCCATTTACTTGAGGATAACATGGGTTGAATCTGAATACTGCTGTTCCCACTCACTGCCCAAATCCCCAGCACAGAGAAACAGGACCTTTTAATCTCCACCCCTTGTCCAACCCGTTAAGCCTGCTCTGCTCAGAATCAGCTGAGTGAAAGAACAGAGGGCAATCACAAAGCAAAAATCCTTTTCACACTCTCCTTTTCAAATCGGAAGCTCCCTCCCTCCGTTCACGTTGCCAGGAAGGCAGCACTTTTGCACTTAAGCAGGAGAGTGAAAGAACCAACAGTGCAGAACAATTCCCTTTCAAAAGGGAGGCTAAGACAGCTCGTACAGAGGGGGGGTGAGAGAGAGGCTATTACTCTCCCTTTCAGTTTCCCTCTGTAAAATGGGGGGTTGCGGCTTAGTTTTCCCCTGCTGTGCCAGCCTTATTACAATGTATCTCTTGAGGCTTGTGTTTTCAAAACAGGCTGGGCTTCAAAAGGGGACTGAGAACAATTTTTGTGAGGACTTTTTTTCTGTGGATTTTTGCAGGATAGTCCTCAAAGTCTGGGAATAAAAAAAATTAAATGGGATCGGAGAATCCTGAAAGTGGATTCGATTCAAATTTAAACTTGTATGGGAACGCACCCAGAGAGACAGCAGAGTAACTCTAGAATGAAGCAGGCAGTCTAGACATTCAATAAACAGGAAGTGAAAAAGATCCTATTTGGGGGGGGGGGATGAAAAAAGATCAAAGAAAGGGAAGGAGCTAAGCTAGCTGTAGATGGATAAACTTTGACCACAACTATGCCAGAAGTGATAGGTAATCTGTGATTACAGCTCCAGAAGTATTTTTTTTAATGTTAGAAAAGCCATCAGTATCCTTTCATTACACCACAATTTAAAATCTCCAACCAAAGTGCGACTGTATCATGAGGAAAAAAACCTTGGTACATCTCTTGTATGGCATGCAGACAAGTGACTCGTGATAGCACTAAATTTGATATTGAAAACTGCCTGAAAATGACATATCCATTTAATAACTGCAGGTGCTATTAGTGGTGAATGATGAGATGACCATGAGGGAAAAGTAGCTTCGCCCAAAGGTGCTGCTTAATGCTTTCCTTGAAGTAACCAGGGAGTAAGGTCAGCAAATGCTTGCAGTCCCCAAGCTGCCCCAGTCCAAGTGCCCTTTCAGTTGCCTCACAACTGCTCTTGTGGTGCTTCAGCCAGGGGATTTATCACCCCTTCCCCTTGGAAAAGAACTCGCCTGGACCACTGAAAATGGCCAACTTCCAGACTTATTTCCAGTGTTCCAAAGCATGCCTTGGGCAGAGTTCCACTAGCAGGCAGCACTCTGCCCGCTTTGGGGAGCCCACAGAAAGGTGAAAATCATTTGTTCATCAACTGAATAGCCTCCCTTTTGGGGGAACATGTGGATGAAGCCTCATTGTGCCAGTGACCTTAAATTCCCTTCCGTACATGGAGGATGAAGGTCTGAGTTTGTACACTATCAGATCCAATACCGATGTTACTGGACAGTATCAGAACATGCTGACTCTCATAGAAAATGCCCACCAGTATTGAACCCTACTAATGAGTCTGTTTTAGGTGTGATTTTTCCTCCCACACGGGGCTAATAGTTAAAGGAGAGGCAACTAATCCACAAAATGGAGGTTAGAAGAATTCTATATGCTCCATAAGAAAGATATTTAAGTCAAAAACTTTGAAACTGTGGAGAGTGTTTTGTCTCTACCGGGATTCTGAATCATTGTTAGCAAAATAGCCTCTGGCATTCTCTCAGGAAGAGAACTTTTACGGAAGAATTGTAGCACAATCTCCTCACATTCCCACCTCCATGTATAACTTGCCATTTTTTCCTGTATTGTTGCATTCTCCTCCCATCAAACACAGGTAACAGCGTCAGGATGAGTAGTCATGGATGACCTTAGTCATAGTGCAAAAATGTCAGGGGGGGGCATAGGTTGGCTACCCTGTTGTGCATTTGCCATCTTCTGTCACAAGACCTCAGGGCTAGAAAGATCTCTTCATGAGAATTAACGGGTGGTCACAAGATCACAAGGACATGGTCACAAAGGAGGCTGCCTGAGGGAGGGGCAGGAACATGTGACCCTGCCCTGGAAGCAGGAGATGCACTGTCCACATGGATGCCACCAAGGCCCTTAATCACACTGGGTGAATGTGACCCTTGTAAGTCACCCCGGCCTCCATCTTGCCACGTGGTAGTAGTGGAGGCGCATGAAGGCAGCAAACACACTCAAAGTATGACAAGTGCTTAGATCATGGGCAATTTTGTACTTACCTTCCTGTCCACTGGACATGAAAGGAGTGCGATTAACCAACGTTGACTGGTGCTCGCACTCGGCGCGCTAGTCAACTTTGGCCCCTCCCCCACGACTGAATACTTACCTGATTTGATCCTGGGGCCAGTCCTCCTCTGGCCGCCACCAATTTGGCTGCAGCACCCTCCACAACGGCACATGCGTCAGTGCTGTTGCCATGACGATGCTGACACTCTGCGCACTCGCAGTCATGTCTATGGTTGTCTGAGGTCGCAGCGCACCAGAAGAGGTGCAGATGGGCATGCCATGGGACACTCCAGGTAAGTTTCTGGTAAACATTGGTTAAGGTGTGCGGCATGATTTTGTACTCCACACCTAATCAACAATTAGTAAACTTCTGGTGAGGTAGGGCACACTTGGAGGCTATAGCAGCCTCCTCTAAGTGCAGATGCTCTTCACCAGATGTTCACTAATTCTTGATTAGTGGCTGAAGTGTGAAAAGGCCCCATCTCCGAGGGTGGATTTCCAACCAACCTACCTGCAAACCCAATGGGAGCAATAATTTGTGACTGCTTCACCTCTTAAGGGCTCTGTGCAAGTAGTCCTTTTCTCCTCACGTAGACACAACCTCTGCCAGTTGAAACAGACCAGGGACCTTTGTGCACTTGCCCTTATTCTGTAATATATCCTGGAATAGGGGCCTGCTGTCCACATGCTAGTGCAGACTGTGGCAGGCCCCAGGCAAGGCCTTCTGTAGTCTGCAATAGCATGTAGACGATAGACCCCAACCTGAGATACATTCCAGAATAAGGCCAAGTGCAGAAAGGTGTCAGGAGTGGCCATTTCAGCAGGTGCTGATGGGACCTGGAGAATATGGCTCAGTTTTACTACCCATAAAAGTCAAAGCCCATAACAATTTCTAATGAAAATATCTGCAGGTCTGTGGCTTAGTTATTCTGATAAATGCATGTGTGCCTCTGATATGCTCAACATCTCTGAATCACTGGGCCTATTTGCACTTGGCTTTATTCTGGAATATACTATCTGCATGGTAGTGCAGATTACAGTAGGCCCCACGTGAGGCCTGCCAGAATCCGCATTAGCATGATATGCAGACCCCTATCCTGAGATATACTCCAGAAAGAGGCCAAGGGTGAATGAGACCACTGACATCAAGATTAGCAATATGGAAAAGAGCACAGGTGTCCTGTGGTGGAACAAACCTGAGCAAGTAGGCCTGGTATAAGAAGCTGCTGCAAAATTCATTCAGGTGCATTCTTTTCCCCTTCGCCGTATGGCCTACTTACTCTTAGACGTCATTTGTGCATCAGCCCAATCCTATCAAAGGTTGTACCTTAAACTGTGCTTCCTGGCAGCAGCTCCTTGAAAATGCATAGTGATGCCCTTTAGAAATTCATGCCCTACCCACCAATATACTGCACTACATGTATATAGTAATACTTGTGTGCTTGTTGTATGAATATTATCTTCACATTAAGAACTCACGCACAACTTAACTGTCATTGTTGCTTTGGGGGAGTTATGGGTGTTTAATAAATGAATCAATGGAGTAACTGTTTTTGCTGGAGTTGAAGCTATCCTGTGAATGATGACAGACAGCAGCCAAATAAACTGATTTCATTTTTTTAAAATAAAAATAAAGTTTGGGGAGTGACTGATCTTCTAAAGCTATTGCCCGATGCTTTCCAAAGGATTCTACCTTCAGCCTCTGGTTACATCAGTATTACTGCTGATAGTTGTGCATTGTGCAAGCCATAATCAAGGGCTCTTTTGGGGACCTTCTAGAGTGTGGAAAAAAGGGATCTACATCTGTTCAGTGACTGGAGAGGGTAGCAAACTGGAGCATATATATTAATATAACAGATTAAACACACACACTATAATCCTTTAACTACAGTATAGCTAAAAAGAATTTAGAGTGATGCAAACTGATCCACACCTTGGAAATTCTTTGATCTTTCCCATCTCTCATTAAGAATATTATCCTGTAGCTGAGCCTCTTAATTAGTAGAAAGATGATGAAAACCCAAACGCTTGAGCCATCTTGCCTGTGTGCGTAAGTAGCATTGGCTTAACTCTTGTAGCCCATTCTATCATTTGTGGACATGTGGGCATCTCCTCCACTGTGCACCTTAGTGTGAAATGTGGAACCAGCCATAGCCTGTGACAAGGATGGAGTGGTGGCCAATGGTGCACAATTTTGGTAGGCTAGCCAGAGACCTTTTTTCTGAACATGCAGAAACGGCCTGTGGCTGGAACTGGCTGGGGAGTCTCGCTCTGGGCTCTGGCTGGGTGAGTCCACCATACTCTTGGCACTGTGAACCAAGGTCTTCGGTATAGAAGTTAGCCACATGTCTTGGCCAAGCGCTAAGGATTTGAGCAGTCCTTGTTCTATCCTGCCTAGTTTCCTAACAAAGATTGCCTTAACTGTTGCAGCCAATCCGATTATCTCTGGACATGTTATTATTGTTATTACTGTGAAGCACCATCAAGTTGGGGGCTTTTCCTGGTAACTCTTTTGGTGCATCCATGCAGTTTTTTTGGCAGATACTGAAGTTGTTTGCCATTAATTTCTGTTCTGAAGGCACTAGAGATCTTAATTGTTTTGTGACCTTCTTTCTCCTGGGCAGTTTCCTCTATCACTGACCTACAACCACTCTCTTCAACATATAAACCATTTTAAAACTAGGCTATGTACAACAGTAGAATTAAATATAATTTTTGACTTCAAAATAAACTAAGATAACTGCATTAAGGGAAGTCAAAATTATTCCAGTTAACAAGAAGGAAATATTATTAAGAATGTTCTGATGTGGTCTGAAGTTCAGTTTGGAACCTGAATTTCCAGCTACAGAGGAAATTCCTCTTCAGAGGACTCCATTGGGTGAAGAGTCAATTGCCACTGGGTACTCTGAAGATGGATATCACAGTTACACCCAAAAGCTCAGATTCCAAAATGAACTATAGATCCTACCAGAACATTCCAGAAAATCTAATGAATAACAACCAGCCATGAAAGCCTCAGGCCCTGTCCCCATGCAATTGAAAGTCTGCTGGAACTCTTCTTTTGCCTCTGAGTGGCCCCATTCCAGGCTTTACAAGGCACTTAGGGAGCTTAGGAAAGTGAGACACCCGCGATAAAATACGTGCACTTTAAAGAAGAGTTCCAGCGCTCTTTCGGCGATTCGCGGGTTTTGCTCGCTATATCTGCCTTGAGGACGCTCCGTGGCAAAAGGGGCGGGGATTGCTTGCCTGCACACACAGCCAAAAAGCATTCACACATCTGAGAAATGCAGCAGGTTCGCTTCCTTTCCTTTGTAAAAAGAGCCAGAATTGCTCAGAATTGCAACATTGTTATCAAGTGATCTGTGAAAGCCTTAAAAGAGAATGAGCAAAGGATCGCGCTGCCGATGGCTGCAGCCGCTGACTTTGCCGGGGCAGAAAGCCTTTTCTAACAGAGAACTGAATGAAAGTAAGTGCTGAAAGTGAATGAATGAGCAATCATCTGCCTTTGCTAGGGGCGGGAAGCCGTTTCAGGAGACGGAGATCTGGCTATTTTTCCTTTTAACAAGAGAGGGGGCAGGGGGAAAAAGATGCCCGGAAAGAGAAGACGGCTACCATGGGGACGGAAAGTCCATTTAGATCGCGGCTACCATGGGGACGCTTATTCCGGAAGTGGAGGGGACTTTTAAAGTCAGCTATAACAGAGTGACGGCAGAGGAAGCCAAGAGGGGCTAATAAGTCTTTTGGGGACAGGGCCTCAGTTCTTCTTGCATCTTCTCAAGATACATACTTGCATTTGTGAAACAATTTTAATCCGTAATTCTATCCCACTCTACACCCAGAGATCTCAGGATGACTTACAAAAAAATTAATAAATAAACTCAATTTAAAATGAACTAATTAAAACAATAAACAACAGTGCCTGAAGAGTTACAGATAGCTGTTTTAGATTCTCAAGTTTGACCACGTGGGGGCAGTTTGAGCCATCTGATGTCAAAAGAAGTCCAGAGCTTTCTATGGGCCTTTTATTTCTAATTCAGATCATAATTCTCTTTGTCCACACATTGGTGCAGACTAGAGGGGCCCTGCCCTGCTAGTACGCTCCATCTGCACAAGATGGAACAGATGGTACAGATGCAGAATTCTGGTGAACCAATTAAACAGCTCACTGGCATACTAGGGCCATGAGGGTGACATGTCTCATTGTGCTGCCAAAATAGTTCAATGGGGGATTCCAAGGCCAAAGATTTTCCTTTCTGGCAGTCAGGGCCACTGGCATGGGCCAGAACTGCTCAGTACCAGCACATTCTTGATCCAAACCAGCTGGTTCAGATCAGGAGGGTTGATGCAGAAATGTACTTACGTATGCATACATTAGCAATGTTCACATGGTGCTGTGCTGACACTGTGAATGGGACGTGAGTAAGCAAGATCCACATGCACCTCCAGTAGATGGAGCTGGATGGGTGTGGTGTACGCTCAGCCCTCCATTCAGGCTGCAGGAATCCTCCCAAGCCTTCTTCAGAACTCTATAGACGCAGAACAAGAGTAAGCTCTCAGAGCTCAACTCTGTTCTTTCAGTGCTGGCATCACTTGGGTGAACTTACATGAGCCCATAACCATTAATTATGCTTTCTTGGCCCTATATATCTATATATTTTTTTAACACAGGAAATGGCCCACTTCGGTGGCCATTGTCCATACTGAGGAGGAGGAGGAGAATCTAGCACTGACCCTGCTTTTCTCACCCTTAAGGGGACTCAAAGCAGCCAAGAAAGTTTTCCATTCTTCTCCACACAACAAACACCCTGTGAGGTAGGTGGGGCTGTGAAAGCTCAGAAGAGAGCTTTCTGCAGGAGAGCAGAATCGAACCGAGAGACTACCAGCGAAGAGTCTGACACTAACCACAAGACCAAACTGGCACAGACAGAAGCATCACAGCCAAGAAACAAAAGTTCTCCAGCTGCAATGTTTATGTGGCCAGGATGATAGCAAACAGCACGCTCCCAAGAAAAGTGCTGCATGGCTGTGTTCTTGTTAGAATGTTGCTGGCAGATCCAGCCATAGAAATTTATATGAAAAAATCTCACCTTCGTTGACATCAGTATACAGTAGTTAAGCCGTATTACTCAGAAGTTCTTTTTGTCCTCTCTAGCAACAATATTTGGAAAATAACTTTTTTTGTGCCAGGAGGGGAAAGGAAGAAGGAACATCTTCAATTAGAGTAGAAAGATACCTGGAAGATACTTTTGGGAAACATAATTAAGGACTAACCTTAATCTTCACATCAAAAGAACAGGGTAGGCAGTACACGTTGCAAAATGTTTTAAATGCCTAGCTATTTCAGTGCTGGGAGAAAGATCAATGAGGCAAACAATAATTTTGCAAGAGATGGCACAAATTGTGCAAATAGAAGAAGAAGGCCCTTTCTGCACTGGCTCTGCACTGGCTCTAAAAACGGATTTAGAGCCAGATTGGGGTGGAATTAAGACGTGGCTTCCACATAGGGAACCCAATTAGGACCCTTTGAGGAAGCCGCGTCTGCATTTTTGCCACCGAAATCCGGCTCTAATGTAAGACCTAAAAAATTAGGTCTTACATCTGGCTCTTCCCCTGAAACTGTTTCGGAAGCAGGACGTTTCCGCAACGGCTGGAGAAGATCCGAATTCCTGGCGCATGCCCAGCTGTCAAAGAGAGAGAGAGCACATGCATTCAAATTGAATATTGGTAATATTTAAAGGCCACATCCCCATTATAAGCTTAATTCGGTTTCCCTAAACCGAAATAATAGAACCGGATGCAAACGCGAATTTGCCTGTTCCCATTACTTTAAACTTAATTGCATTCGATCCAGATTCTGAGGATCGTACGTGGCGTACATGACTCAAGTGGCTACTTTTTAAAGGCTGCTTTTGGGGGCTGCCCTGCCCTCTTCCTCCTGGCGTGAACGCGCCACCCATAACGGACCCCTTCATTGAGCCTGGCTGGGTGGCTGCCACTTGCCTGGATGGAGGAAAACTGGCAGTGGGCAGCCAGCGATTCTCCCCATTGCCCAGGGCACATAGCAGCAGCGGCAACTCAAGCAAGGAGGCTTTAAACATTCACACATCTCTCTGAACCTTTCCCTGCTTTCCTTTCCCCTTTAAAGGTCAGAATTCCAAAGAGCTAGAATTGTGCAAAATTGCAACATTGTTATCAGGTGTGAAGTGCCTGGATTGCTACAGTGTAGCAGCTGCTGTGAAGGTTGGATTTTTACACTGAAATCACTGTCTTTGGAAGCAAGCTATTGGGGGAGGGAAACCCTAAACATGGATTCTCATCCCTTAAAACGGTAGGGTCCCCACAGTAAAAAATGTAACACATATCAAGCGCACAATCCGGAGTGAGACCTGTTGAAATGAGGGTTAACATTTACAACGCTTTGGGGCAATTTAACACGCGGAAAGCGTGTTAAGCCAAACTGACGTGGGGTCTGCGAGGATTGAAAACGGTTTGAAACCAAACTATGCTTGTAATGGAGGATGCGGCCTTAAAGTATGAAGAAGAAGAAGAAGAAGAAGAGTTGGCTTTTCTACCCTGCTTTTCTCACTCATTTAAAGGGACTCAAAGCGGCTGACAAAGGTTTCTCTTCTTCTCCCTGCACCAGACACCCTGTGAGGTAGGTGGAGCTGTGAGAGCTCAGAAGAGAGCTGTGACTAGCCCAAGGTCACCCAAATGGCTTCATGGAGGAGAGGGGAATCAAACCCGGTATTCCCAGATAAGAGTCCGACGCTTTAAGATGACTTCAGGTTGTCCTCAAGTCACATTACATTATTTTTATTCAGTTTGTTTTCCAAGCCAGCCTACCTCTATCAGATCGTTTTAACTGGAGTCCTCTTTTCCAGAAGACTCAGCCCATCCTAGCATCCTAGGCCATCTTTTCTTCCTCGGTGTGAGTGGTGGGGTTGGGCTAAAGGAGGCTGGACCATGCTGTGGTGGGTGGGTCCAGTCTTTCCTTTGCCCAATCAGCACACGCAGAGTTCATGAGGCACCTACCCTTCTCTCCTCAGTTCATGTATATGATTCTTCTGTCTAGCATTTTCCCACAATTTATTATTAATTGCACAGAGAAGAAAAGCACATAAAAAAGGAAGGAGTGTGTGGAGGTGTGGGAGCAGACTTAAAGAAGAACCGCAAACCTGCACCCTCGCCTCCCTTGAGTGACATCCAATAAGAAGGGAGGTAGATTTGATGCAGCAAAAAGGGTGGAGGAGTCTGTTTTACGGCAATCCCACTACTGATTAACCGCAGTAGTTCTGTAGCATTTGCCGGATTTGATTCTGGCTGTTAAATATTGTACAGGCTTCAGTTGATTATGGTCCAAAATCATATCCTTAAGTTTTACGTCTCCTTGTTCCTCTATTCAGAGGTTTTAATTTATTTCCATTTTTATTATTTTCACTCTTATCATGCTTTTTTTTCTTTTCTTTTTTTACTTTTCTGTTTTGTTCAGCTGATCTTCTTGTACCCTGCCCTATGGTAAGAGGGCTCTATAAAAATCCAGAAAATCAATTAAGGGACCAGGCTGCCAGTATCAATTTTTTTGTACAGAACAGACTGCAATGCAAAATTCCTGCCTGGGACAGTCCCTGATGAACCTTTCAGAGAAAATATGTTAAGGTGGCTGCTGGCATTTCACACAGTGTGTGCCTGCATGTGAGTGGGTGTGCGTGCGGGCGGGCGTGTGCACAATCAATCAATCAATCATTTTAGCTCGCTTTCCCTCCAGCTCTTTGCTTCCTCGAGATAATAAAACATCAGCTAGCAAAAGCTGCAAAGGTAAAGTTCAGATCGGTTAAGGCCACTGCATTGTGCAAGTAGTTAATCAGTTATAGGAAGATAACAGGGCATCTGCACTTAGAATAAATTAGAAATGTGTTCAAACAGAGTTGACTCTAGCTACAGAAAATCCAGACTGCAATGGTATCGGCTGAGTGCTGGTCTAAACAATGTTCTGGCAAGTAACTATATGTGTTCATTACATTTAGACAAATGGGACTAAAAGAGGCTGAACTGTACCATGATGAATGGAACCTGCCTTCTCTTCCACCCTATGCTGATAGGTGTGGGCAGTAGACACTGGAGTTGGCAGTGACCCTCCCCTCCCTGTTCCATTCCTGCCAAGCAGTTTCTACTTTGCTCACCACCATTCCTAGGATGGCCCCCTCTCGGATCCTGCCACTCCAATTCCCCTTTGTTCCAGACCGTGGCAACGTTTTTTAAAAAAATTTAAATCAGTTTTGCACTAAAGTGGTAAAGCAATAGATCATATATTTAGCAGAAAAGCTGGAATGATTTCTAAAAAAATGGCCAGAAAAGTATGTTGGGAGGGGCAGCTAGGGAAATTGTAAAGCAAGAGTATAAATGATACAATTATAAGGACAACGGGTCTTTCATTTCCCTTTAGCAATGCACAAGGGAAGCTTACTGAAAAGCAGAACTGCTTCAGCAGCTTTAGGGCAAACAGCAGAGTATAGTCTCTCATTTCTCTTCAGGAATGGCTAGAGGAGTGGGGGTGCATGCTGGCTGGGGTATACCTGTTCTGGGAGCACATGGCCGCATCCCCATTACAAGCTTATTTCGGTTTCAAACCGTTTTCAATCCTCGCAGACCCCACGTCAGTTTGGCTTAACACACTTTCCGCGTGTTAAATCGCCCCAAAGCGTTGTAAATGTTAACCCTCATTTCAACAGGTCTCACTCCGGATCGTGTGCTTGATATGTGTTACATTTTTTACTGTGGGGACCCTACCGTTTTAAGGGATGAGAATCCATGTTTAGGGTTTCCCTCCCCCAATAGCTTGCTTCCAAAGACAGTGATTTCAGTGTAAAAATCCAACCTTCACAGCAGCCGCTACACTGTAGCAATCCAGGCACTTCACACCTGATAACAATGTTGCAATTTTGCACAATTCTAGCTCTTTGGAATTCTGACCTTTAAAAGGGAAAGGAAAGCAGGGCAGGTTCTGGGAGATGTGTGAATGTTTAAAGCCCCCTTGCCTGAGTTGCCGCTGCTATGTGCCCTGGGCAATGGGGAGAATCGCTGGCTGCCCGCTGCCAGTTTTCTTCCATCCAGGCAAGCGGCAGCCACCCAGCCAGGTTCCGTGAAGGGGTCCGTTATGGGTGGCGCGTTCACGCCGGGAGGAAGAGAGCAGGGCAGCCCCGAAAAGCGGCTTTTAAAAAGTAGCCACTTGAGTCCTGTACGCCACATAGGATCCTCAGAATCCGGATTGAACCCGATTAAGTTTAAAGTAATGGGAACAGGCAAATTCGCGTTTGCATCCGGT
>MTQE01001141.1:4901105-4932396 GCA_014337955.1 Aspidoscelis marmoratus | reverse complement strand
TTTGACACACTGAGCTCAAAAGGTTCGCCATCACTGCACTAGACCAAACTAGATCACTAAGCACAATAGCACAAACAAAAGAATGTTTGTTTCTTTGTTTACATTTTTATCCTGCCCTACACCAGGGGTCTCTGACAGGGTAACAGGATTTAAAATCAAACATTTTTAAAACAATAGCAAGGTAAGCAGCAGGTGGCTGCGTAGTATTTCAGGAGAGGTGTGGAGGCGCATCTCCTTAGCCTGGCCTTCATCTAAATCGGGCCAAAAAGAGCAGTTCTTTTTAGAAATGCTTCACCCACAGCAGCCCTTGAGCTCTCTGACTAGAGGCAGAAGTGGATGGAGGCATCTCCTGTCAAACCTCTCCCTGACGGTCCATCAACAGGGATTCGGACTTCAGTTTTTAACAGTGTAAACGTATAGCGCTCCCCCGCTCCCCGCAAAAGGATGGGGTGTTCTGCCAAAGTGAAGGTGCAGTGGAAAATAAGAGCCTAAATTTGTGTGAAAGTCCTTGCGGTTCTGCTCTGAAGACCATTGCTGAAGCTCAGCTGGGAGGCAGGCAGCTTGATTTAATTGTCCCCAACACCCCAGTCACATTTAAGGTTTAATCCAGCTTCAATCCGCTTTCAGAGTGAGAGAACACATCAGCAAAGTGACGGGCTCTTTTCTTTCAGTGTTAAATAACTCATCTTTCGGATAGATAATGTGGAAACAAAACGACTGGTCCCTTTGCTGATGTGTTCTCTCGCTCTGAAGGCGTACTGAAGCTGGATTAAACTTTAGGTGTGACCACAGCGACTGTTTTGCACACAGCTCTCTGTACCCTGAGCTTGGGGTTATAGAATCCTTCAGGTCAGAACTTTTCCTTTCTTCTTTTTTAAAATGAAATCTACCATTTCAGAGGCAGTTTATACTTGGATTTGACTTATACAGTGGAAAGGTGTTCTAAGCTTCTTTCTAAGCATGTGGTTGGAACCTGTGAAAGACCATGCAGTAGTCTAGGCAAAGGCTTTTAAGCCCTTGCAAATAAAATGTAGCAGCTGATTTTTGTTTGGAGGCACTGCAAACTCTCTGCATGGTACCTGCTGACTTGAATACCTGCTATTAAGCGTAGGAATAATTCCCCAGTTATACACAGAGACAGATTTGGTATGGTGATCACCAGTTTTGCAGATAGGCTGCATTATTTTACTCAGTGAAAGATTTACATCCAGTTTGAATGTCAAAAGGTTTGGGCCAATAATGATTATGTCGGTCAAGGTGCATTTGTCAGCTGTCAACATGAAATCTGATTACAGGTCAGGACTATTAGCCAGCTGGTAGCAGGAGCTGTACAGAGATCTTGAACAGGGCAAGCCAGTGTACTGATGTCTCACTTCGGGGCCTCCCTGTGCAATGATTGACTACTGTGAGATCAGACTGCCATGGGTCTGATCCAGTGGTGATCTTATGTTTTTTCACGTTTCACAGATCTCTGTTTTTTCCATGGCCTTTTCAGAATGATGTGTATACAGTACCTCCAGGGTGCTGAACCTTTAACATACTTTACGTCAGCCTTGTAAAGAGGACCATCAAGTTCTGAGCATCTGTCCTATTACAAAATGTAAGCTTGCAAAATAGAAAGCAAGCTCCTCTATCTTTTAGCAGATAGACTAATTAATTTGCAGTGTAATCAGACTGCATATTTTTGAGTGGCAGTTTACAAAGGATTGCCCAATCTGTGGATGCAGAAAAAAAAAACTTGTCACACATAGGTTTTAAAACAACCACCTAAAAAGCCTCCTGTCTTGCTTCTGCTTCCTTGTCATTCTTCTGAGCTGCTCATAATTCAGTAGCTTTTTAAGATAAAATCTTTTGCACTTTTACAGTTGTAATTAAAAATTAGACACTTTAAATGATGTACTTGTCTTTTGTTCTTGCTGAATTTTGTTGGTTTGGGGTTTAATAAAACAAGCAAATAGCTTCACGGAAGACTCAGAAAATTAATTTATATTGTCCCTTCAGTTTTATTCAACATTTGGAATGGCAATGCAGAACGAAAATATTTTCCTGAATTCCCCTGGGTGTCCTGTGAACCCTGACCTTGAAGCTGAAAGAAAACAACCCTCCTTCAACATAGAACGACTTACCAATATACTGGATGGAGGTGCTGAAAATACACACATGCGGAGGACAGTAAGTAAGTAACCTACATTAAAGAAGTGTGCTAATTATGTGGAATGTTGACATTGCTGTTTTTCCTGCTTCCCTAAAAGCGTATATCGCACTTGCCCGTTGAGATCCTCATCAGAGTGAATGGTAATCAGTAAGAATGTTAAGAAGTTGAGTAATATCTCTGATTTCTGTCTGCAGTTACTTTTTATCATAAGAAACGGGGCTCAAGGAACAGGAGTTGAAACCAGATTGTGAGCCAGTTTGGTCTAGTAGTTAGGAAACCAGACACTTATCCAGGAATACCAGGTTTGATTTTACCCTCCTCCACAAAGCCAGCTGGGTGACCTTGGGCTAGTCACAGGTCTCTTCTGAGCTCTCACAGCCACACCTACCTCACAGGGTGTCTAATGTGGGGAGAAGAATAGGAAGCTTTGTCAGCCACTTTGAGTCCCCTTAAATGGGTGAGAAAAACGGGGTAGAAAAGCCAACTCTTCTTCAAACTACAGTAATCCCATTTTTTTACTTCCTAATTCTCTTGACCCCTTCAAAAATTCTTCCATTATTTCTTCAAGCTCAGTCAATGGCCTATTGATCTCTAATGGTATATTATTATTTACATACCAAATTCTAAGTGAATAATAATTCAGCCATTTTCCCCCAAAGCCTGTTTAATCTCTTGTTCTATCCAGAACCCTCTACTGTCATACATGTCCTTTATATATTCAAACCCCTTATATTTAGTTGTAATATCAGTCTTTCTCCTGAAACCTCTTGATCTCCATTTATATATTCTGTAGTTGTATGTTTTGATGTCTGTGGTACTAATTTACGCTGATGTTTTCTCCACCACCACCACCCCCATTACCTGTCTTAATGATCCATATATTTCTCTATGCTGTGCTTTTGGAGACGAACATTGTTTATTCTGCAGATTCACTGATTGAGAATGATCCCGAATTCAATATTCAAAATGAGTACTTCCTGAATCCGAGTGAAAAATATGAAAATTCTATCAGGAGATCTGTGCATCTCAGGAAAAAAATGGAGGAAATGGGATGGAGCAAAAGTGGGCCTGAATTGGCTTACTGCTACAGGTGATTTGGAAAAAACGTGATGTTATTTTGACAGTATTTTTTGTCTTAAAAGTTCTTATTTTCAACTGTATTGGATAAGATACTGTAGGCAGCAAGCATCGAACAGAGTATCTTCCACTCGAGAGAATATCTCAAATAGAGTTTGCCAGAACTATCTTTTCAAGGATCACAGCTGGTGAAATTGTTGCCTGGGACTCAGTTATCTCACCAAGGATGAAAGAGCTTGGATTTAGAACCAAAACCATAGAAGAAGAGGTCTTTGGGGTTGTTTAAAACTAGGGGTGCACTAAAGGGCATTTCCATTGTTGGCAAATAGCCCTGATTCTTAGGCCGGGAGTTGGTATTTGCCCACAACTCGCTTTCCTGTACTAGCTCCTGCAGGTGGGGAGAAACCCTAACCTCCGTTCACCTAAATGTCCAGATATTCTGGAAGTTGTGTGGAGGACAGACTGTAGATTGTCACAATATATTTGCAATAGCATCATTGTATAAACCCATGTAAATCTGTGGCTCACCCTTCCCCAGAACCAATAATTCCAGGCTATCCTTTTCAGAATATCCTTTTGCACCAATTATGTGTGATCTGTGACTCTCTAATCTAGATTGGCAAACGTGTGGCTCTTCAGATGCTGTGGAACTAGAATACTCATCAGTCCCTCTAGCCTGGCCGATGTAAGGAATTATGGGAGTTGTAGTTCAGGAATGTAAAGAGTCTAGTGTTGTAAATCCTTAGCAGGGATATGCACAGATATTTGAAACATTCAAAATTCGATTGAATTTGTTTGAATTTGGACATTCGAATCTATTCGTTCAAATTATTCAGACATTCTTATGGGTTTGGATATGTATACAATGCGTACTTGCATGTATGCATCTTTCCCGCATCTGTGTGCATTTGTATGGATCCATATGGGATGAAAACAGGATAAATATAGGATAAATGCGGGATGCATATGGGCACATAGGAATGGACAAATGCCGTTTTGCTGTGCAGTTATATCTCAGATTGGTATAAGAGGAAAGAATGTTTATAAAGAGAAAACACTACTTTGTTAATTCATTTTGTCAAAATACTGTTAATTTTGAGTTTCCTAGCAATCCGCATTAGGCATTAAGAATTAACTAAATGCAAAGGAAAAGTCACTTCTAAAAACTG
This sequence comes from Aspidoscelis marmoratus, assembly GCA_014337955.1. Lineage (NCBI taxonomy): Eukaryota > Metazoa > Chordata > Lepidosauria > Squamata > Teiidae > Aspidoscelis > Aspidoscelis marmoratus. The sequence goes on along the minus strand of MTQE01001141.1, from coordinate 4,927,995 downwards.
AAGTTAATGCCCAGTTTAAAATGTCACCAGGAAAGAATGGGAATGTAGGCTTTCTTTTACGGCGAAGAACAATGCTGAATCTTAATGGACTGCAAGCATTGCCTCTCAGCATTGCCTGCCAGATACAAACAGGACTCCTCATGTTTCGGTTCCCTTACTTAGATGTCTGGCAGGGCCCTTCTGTCACATGCCCACTCTGTGTCTTTTGTTTTACTCCATTTATGGGGTTTTTTGTACATGCTCCCGGGAATTACTGCCTATCCAACGCCCAATAAGTCAAAACCAGGCCTGATCGAGGGCATTTTTTCATGTCTGGCAGTTTCCTTCGCAGTAACCTCTTCATTTGCAACTTTGTGGCTCTGCATTGACCAATAATTTAGAAGCCAATATTGGGACTGTAATGATTCCTCTCCTCCACCCCCCAATATCTTTTTATAGGTCTATTTATAATGCTCTAGGATTCAATGTGCACAGAGTCTTTATGAACTGCATTATGGGACTGGGCACCGATGAACAGATCGCTAAATGGATCCCCTTGGCAGAAAAGTATTATATTGCGGGAACCTATGCCCAGACTGAACTCGGACATGGTAAGTTTCCTAAGCTTATTGAATCTCTCCAGTTCTATTGATCTGGTAGGCATTAGTACCAAGGATTCACCCGTATATGTCTGTGTAGCATTCAAGCAGGAATACAACACAATGCAGACCTAAGAGAAAGGAATGAAATTTTATCTGGTCTCACTTAACACTGACCTGGGCTGAATTCACACTTCAGCCTATAGTATGCAATTAGGCAATATCTGGGCAGGTGCATCTGCACTTTCAGGAAGAGTTTACAGACCCTGGCCTGCCCAGATGTTGCCTAATTGCATACTAGCTCAGATGTTGCCTAATTGCATACAAATCGTGCTCCACTAGCAAACTAACCTTAACCAAAGACTTACCTTTAGCATATAGCCAGTGACAGTCTGCACTTCTGTGGGCTGGAGAGGTTGTCCGAGGCCCAGCATAAGTGCACTGGGGCCTCAGGGAAACCCCTGACATGACTGTGTCAGCGTCGCCATAGCGATAGTGCTGGCGCATGCTCAGTCGCACATGGCATCACACAAGATGGCAGTGCCCTGCAGAGGAGCAACCTGGTGATCAAACATAGGTGAGGGATCAGTCGCATGGGGGGGTGGGCTGTCATTGACTAGTGCTCGCAAGCACAAGCACTAGTAACCTTTAGTATCTCAGGGTGCCTCGAGACATCACTGTAAAAATGCATAGCTTATCTGCACTCCAAAGGAAAGTGCTTCCCGAGGGAAAATGGTTTGCCCCAACCTATAGATGATATTCTGCGGTTTAGGCATCACAGATTCTTCTGTTCCCATGCTCACCCCCTCCCTGCATGCTCAGCTCCCATAGGTGTGGGTGTTTTCTCTGGTGAAGCCGAATTCTTGCACCGTTTTTCCAAACAAGAGGAAAATATGGAGTAACGGAATAGTCTGCAGTGAAAGTCCCTTAAAGCTGTTAGTTTTTAAATGAAGAGTACCAGGCAATAATGTGCAGCTCCATCAGAAGACAGTTAAACCTGTTTTGACCAATCAAATCCTGGCGGGCATTAAATGTACATTTTCAACCCTGTCTAGATGCCCCCTGAACTGAGCAACCATCTCTCATGACTGAACTAATTCTGCTGCAATGAAATTATGCCCATAGGTGGAAGGAACCAATTTAGTGTGTAAAGCTATGCTCCAAAGTGACTTCAAGTTCTTCCTTACTCATCAGTTTCACTGAGGGTGGAACTGAATATTCCAAGAACAAAGTTAGTGTAAACAGAACCTAATTTAATGAGTGTCTTGATGTTGCTGGCTGTTTTCCTTCTTGTTAACAATGCTGACCGAAGTCCATAGGTGTTGTGATTCAGAGTTACCAGATAGCCATACGGTGGCTGCCTTTGCCTGTCAAAATGGAACTTGCTTGCAGCCTGGGTTCTCCAGTTCTGGTCCTCCGGATGTTCCTGAACAGCAACCCCAGCATTCTCTACCAGCCTCGGTGAGAGTGGAATGCTGGGAGCTGTGGTTCAGGACTACCTGGCGGGTCACAATTTAAGAGCTGCTGGCTTACAGGAAAGACGTGAATCCAGTTCAGAGGGTAAACTCAACCATCATTTGGGGACCTTACTAATGCCTGCTGAATCTGCCAGTGTTCTTGCAATTGTCTGAAAAGTTGTATTTTTATTGTTAAGGAACTTATCTTCGGGGTTTGGAAACAACAGCAGCTTTTGATGTTGCCACTCAGGAATTTGTTCTCAATACACCAACCATCTCTGCTATCAAATGGTGGCCAGGAGACAGTAAGTAATTGATGCAACTCTGGGTGTGTGAGACCCTGTAAGACAGTGGTTCTCAACCTGGGGGTCGGGACCCCTTTGGGGGTCAAACTACCCTTTCAGAGGGGTCGCGATGAGTCTCCCACCGCCCTTCCCTCCCACCTCCCAGCTGCTCTGCCCCTGTGGTTGGGGGTCTCCACAACATGAGGAACTCCATTAAGGGGTCGCGGCATTAGGAAGGTTGAGAACCACTGCTGTAAGACATTTCCTTCTATACAACTACTCCCATGATCACTAGCTATTCTGGTAATATTATGGTTTATTGGAGGTCGCTTTAATTCATATTATGCTTTAATTGCTGCTTCTCCAGTTTGAGGGCTAGAATAGAATTGTAGCACTGTCTCGTAATCCCATGGATGTTATTTAGAGTGGCTGTGATCAACAGTCTATGCTCTCTAGCCTTTGTGAATTATCTTTCTTCTTCATCTTTAATGCAGCTTCTTTACTTAACTGCAAAATATTGGCGGACTTTTCAAGCCCGTGATGAATTTTCTTCTTCCTTTTCTGTCGCCATGCAGTGGGACAAACCGCGACACATGCTGTGGTTCTTGCTCAGCTTTACATAAAAGGAAAGTGCTATGGCATGCATCCCTTTATGGTGCAGATCCGCAGTCTTCGAGACCATTCTCCAGCACCAGGTAACTTGCCCTAGAGGGCACCAAGGAGATTCTGCTGGGTGAAGGTTCCCCCAATATTGAACTGCAACTGCAAGTGCAGAGCCCTGGTCAGCAAAATGAGCAAACCAGCCCTGAATGCAAGGGGGTTAGGTTATTATTAGGGATGTGCACGAATAGGGTTCTTTTTGCATTTGATTCATATTGAATCCAATATAAGAAAATTTGTATTCATTCAGATAGATCCCCTTCGAATGTGGTTGAATTCTGTTCGATACGAATGTATTCATACAAGTTTGTATGAGTATCCGATATGAACGCATACATTTCCGATACGTATCCGGTAACATATTGGCTCTGAAAGCGTCACATTTGCCCTGAATCCACTTTGAATCCACTCTCAATCCGTATTGAATGGACTCTGGATCCATGGCAGATGTGAGTGGCGTGGCTGCTTTCCTACCTCCCTGGTTCACAAATGTTCCTAAACATCCATACAAATACGAATGTCAGTGTATAAATGTAACATTTGGTTCGTATATGAATGTGTGAATTCGTCCAAATATCAAATATTATGAATATTCATGCATATCCCTAGTTATTATGTTTTGAAGTAAGCTTGCAAACTGCTCTCACAAAATGCATCGAAGCATTTCCTCTTCCTGGGAATTACGTGGATGCATCCAGGAACTTTTCTCAACAACACTGCAGAAGTGGTTTGCTGTTGCTGCACCTCCAGGAGTGATGTTTAGGGTTGACCCTGGGACTGAGTACAAAGCTCCACCACCATTTTATGAATCCTCTTACAGATGTGACACTCTCAACATTTAAGTGCAAAATGTAAATCTCTCTTCACTGATGACTTGTGCATGTTAAGTGAAGCCAAAATACTAGCACTGAATGGGAGGAGAGGTGGAATGAGGTAACTGAAGAATAAGATGCCCTGCACTGCAGAGTTTGCTTACATGAGTAACAGCATTTTGCTGCAGTAACAGGAAGCCAGATATATATTATAAACAAATATTAGCAGGTTCTAATCTGCCACCCCATGGGACAGAGTCATTTTGGCCAGGGGATGGAGAAGAAACAGAACAACTATGGAGTCACCATAAACATAAGAAGAGCCCTGCTGGATCAGGCCACAGCTCATCTAGTCCAGCATCCTGTGGTCCACCTATTGCCCATGGGGCATCTCAAGCAGAGACAAGGGCAAACCTTCTCCTGCACTTGAATCCCAGCAAATTGTCTTAGAGACATGGGTCCTTAATGGGTACTCTAGTGCTAAGTGGAAAAACACCCATTGATACATTTGTCATCCATGAATTTGGTGCAGAAAGCACTCCAGAGAGCTTACTCTGGTGCCCCACAAGGCTTTTGAGCTTCCCATCAAAGCAACTAGAGATGGTGGTGCCACAGCATACCCTCAGAATTCCAGTTGCCTTTGCAGGCCTATAGAAGTCAATATCCAAATCAGGTTTTAGTACAATCTTTCCTTGAACAGTTTTGTTATGTATGGAGGGGACTTAGGACTTCCTTCATATAATGAAGGACCAAGCTAAAGTAAAACCGTGCTAGTGAGGTAGCAAGGAAAACCTGGCAATTAGGGGAGCTGGAGATTGCTTTGGATTCTTCTAATATGATTTGTAAAATGCAGTGGTCTCCTGAAAGGAAACCATATGTTACATGGGGGACGTATGTATTCCAGTTGCAGTGACCTCCAATTCGGCCAAATGGTACTCCAAAGGCCCTCAGATCCTTAGGGGAAGGAAGTGTAATTTATGTAGTTCTGGTCCAGATCAGCTCATATTAGCTCAAGAGCCAACTCTGATGACGGGGAATGTAAGCCCACGGCCTCGAAGTCCCCAGTGGAATCATTTTGGTGGCAAAGCAAGACACACCATCAAAATAGGGTCTCCCATGGCCCTAGTAAAGCTTCTCAATAAGGTCTACTGGTATTCTGGATCTAAAGTGGACCAGGAAACCACTTTGAGACTCCTGATCTGGTTTATGCTCCGTCTGGTGTAAACAGAGCATAATAGTCCACTAGCATACAGATGAAAGAGTCTCCCAGAAGAACCAGAATTAGAATGATCAATAAGTGCAGAAAGACTCTTTGTAAAAGATCTCTGCTTCTAGAAGTCACCCGCCTAGCTTTGGTAAGCCAATGTGATCTAGTGGTTTGGGAGCCAGACTCTAATCTTGGAATACTGGGTTCGATTCCACCCTCCCCCATGAAGCCAGCTGGGTGACCTTGGGCTAGTCACAGCTCTCTTCTGAGCTCTCACAACCCCACCTACCTCACAAGGTGTCTGTTGTGGGGAGAAGAATAGAAAAGCTTTGTCAGCCACTTTGCGGCCCCTTAAATAGGTGAGAAAAGTGGGGTAGAAAAGCCAACTCTTCTTCTTTTATTCCTATCACCTGAAATGTGGCCACCAAAACCATTCCAATCCTCACACTTCTCTTGCAAACTGGGATCTGGCAACCTAACATGTTATTTTGAATGTTTTTTGTTCACAAAAGCAAAAACAAAACAAAAAAGGAAGAAAGCAATGCTTGTTTGTTTCCCAGGGGTAACAGTAGGGGATATTGGTCCCAAAATGAACTTTGACAACGTTGACAATGGCTTTCTCTCATTGAAGAATGTTCGTGTTCCAAGAGAAAACATGCTGTCCAGATTCTCTCAGGTATACTTGGCAATGGAGAATGCGCGCATTTTACCTGGGGTTGGTTGCAGAACAATAAACATTTCCAATAGTTTTCACATGCACGAAATCTCAGAAACAAATTTACTTGGGAAAGAACTTTGACTATTAAGAATCATCATAAGCCTTATTTTAATTACTGAGACACAGTAGCTGTGTTCACACCTACGTTTTAATCCAGTTTCAGTCCACGTTCAAAATAAGAGAACACATCCGTGACGTGATAAGGTGTTTTCTTTCGGTATTGTGTTACTCAGAAAATCCACCTTAAAGTTAGATATTGTGAAAAGGAAATGATTAGTCAGTTTGCTGTTGTGTTCTTTCATTCTGAAAATGGATTGAAAGTGAATTAAAACTTAGGTGTGAACACAGCCACATAGGGTTCGGGAGAGATATCTGAAGGTCTGGTCACAGCATCTGCAAAAACTCCAGAATACTTAATGCTATTTGGAATCCTGGGTGTCCTCTTGACTTTCCCTCTTTCTGCTCTGCTGCCTCTAATTCACTATTCTCCTTTATTTGTATGTAATTCCTGTCTGCATTTATTGCTTCCATTTTCACTTTTACTTGCGCTTTTCAAGAGGAAATAAATAAATCTAGCTTTCACAAAACTTCATTATATCAGCCTCAGGAAAAACAGCATTGGTATTACTGTGCTCCTAGCAGGCTAACACACAAGTGACGTCCACTTACACGTTTCAGATTGAACCCTCCTAACACCGCTTTTAAGTACTATTTTCTGTTCTGTTACTTTCTGTGGCTATTCACCACCCTGGGTTTTCTTTGGAGGAGATGCAGAATACATGCAACTTGAAGAAAGGTGGGGGAGAAAGAAAGAAGTCTGGTTGGGATATTGAACCAGCAAACATACTAGATTTCCACTGTCCACACAAACGGATGCCGAGGTACTTTCTCCAGGCTGGAAAGACAGGCATGCTGCCTGCAGGTGAAGGTTTTGCCTTTATCTTCTGCTGGAGATGCCCATATTGCTTGAGAGTCCAAATGGAAGGTGGAAAGTCCACAACTAAAACAGAAATGCAATGGTGTGAGCATTGCGATCACAAGATGGACTGAAGAAGGTTAAAAGTGAAGGTGTCACCACAGCCAGAATGTGGTTAGGATTAAACAGGATCTTCCATTGGTTGGTCATGAAAAAAAATCTTGGCCCTTAGAGTCAGTTTGAAAATATCAGAGGAATCCTGTTGGCCCACTTGGATGTAAGAGACTGTTGTCTGTTGAGAACATTCTGAGTCCCTACTGTGGGTTTGTGATAGACACACGAGAGCTATTCATTCATTTATTCATTCATATTTTAAGAATTTATATCCCACCCTTCACCCAAACATGGGATATGCATTCTTAAATCGTTAAAAGATATTTAAAATATAACCCACGCTCCCTACCTACACAGATAAGTAGGATTTGTGTGTGTTTGCTTCCAAAAAGTTGCCTCTTTTTGTGGCGAATGTTGATTGCTCTGCAGTTGTTAGCTGAAAATGGACAGTGAAGAACAAAGTCAGTTAAGCGCTTATGTTCTTATAGCAATGGCTACTAAAATGCATGCCTAGGTACATCCTCCAGGCTGGAGAGATAGGCAGAGTGGCTTTAGAGCCATTTGCTGGTATTCAAGAACAGGTGAAGGTCTTACCCTTGTCTTCTGCTTGAGATACCTATAAGCAATCAGTGGGACAAGATGCTGAACTAGATGGGCTGTGGACTGATACAGCAGGGCTCATCTTATGCTCTTAAACTCAATTTAGCAAGTTTTGCTTTCTCATAATACATTTTATTGCCTGTGCAACACACTCATCCTCTTTCCCTCCCATAAATTTCAGGTTCTTCCAGATGGTCAGTATGTGAGAAAAGGATCAGAGAAGATTAACTACTTGACTATGACTGTGGTCCGCGTGAACATGCTTTCCAATGAAGTGATTCCTGCTTTGATGAAGGCATGCACCATCGCTATCCGATATTCGGTGGTGCGCCGGCAGTCTGAGTTAAAACCTGGGTATGTTTTTAAACGAAGGCCTGGCTCCATATAGTCATGTGGACTCTTCCCACTTTTTGGTCACCATCTGTATCTTTTCTGCCTTGCCAATTCGTAAAATAATGGTCCCACTTGAACTAAAAGAAGAGCAGGTGGGTGTTGCAAATGTGGCTTCCTGTGGAGCAAGAAGGGTTCCTAAGGGGCAGGTGAACGCAACACAGTGGCAGAGCAAATGACAAGGAAGAAGAAGACTTGGCTTTTCTACTCCACTTTTCTCACCCATTTAAGGGGACTCAAAGTGGCTGACAAAGCTTCCTGTTCTTCTCCCCACAACAGACACCCTGTGAGGTAGATGGGGCTGTGAGAGCTCAGAAGAGAGCTGTGGCTAGCCCAAGGTCACCCAGCTGGCTTCATGGGGGAGGGCAGAATCAAACCCAGTATTCCCAGATAAGAGTCCGGCTCCCTAACCACTAGACCACAGAGGGTTACAGATTCAGTTCCCAGCATCTGCTGGGGAAAAGGAAGTGGCAAGCCACTTGTGAATCTGCCAAGAAAACTGCACAAGTTAGCTCAAAACTCAGTGGGACCTAACTAAAACCACAATGTATGCATATTACTAGAGCAGCGGTTCTCAACCTTCCTAATGCCGCGACCCCTTAATGGAGATCCTCTTGTTGTGGAGACCTCCAACCATGGGGGCAGAGCAGCTGGGAGGTTGGAGGGAAGGGCTGTGGGAGACTTGTTGCGACCCCTCTGAAAGGGTAGTTTGACCCCCAAAGGGGTCCCGATCCCTGGAAGCACATAATGGCAAACTACTTCTGCGTCTCTGTCAGTAACACTACATGGAGTCAGCCAGGAGTCAACTGCAACTCAGTGTTACCCAACAACAACCATGAATGATACTGTTATGATTATTTATTTCAAAATGGGGGAGTACACTGTCAGAAGGTTTTAAAATATGGTAACAGGACATATAGATGTAATGAGGAAGATGACAATATGAAAAAGCAGTCCAACATACCCACTAACTACGAAAAGTGATTTATAATTTAGACACAAATGTTAAAGAGGTAGAGTTATGAATCTGAGTTATTAAACTAAAATCAGTTAAAAAATTCAAAGTCTTCTGATATCAGTCTAGGGGAACTTCTCCATCTCCATCCCGTCTAGGGGATAGGAACAGTCAACGTCCCCTGGCACGTACTAGCATTCACATTTACGAATGCTAGTACATGTCAAACCCCCACCCCCAATGCGCCTGGACACTCATCTGAGTCCGGACGAGTGTCTGGGCGCTGCCATCTTCTCTTGGGTGCCAGCACCAGTGTGCGTGTGGTGGTGCCATCACTGGAACAATGGTGATGCGTTGCACACTTGCGCTAGCTTCCCAGGTCAGCTGACATGCCAGTGTGCTTGAGCAGCACGTCAGATGACCCCTGGTACACGGAGGAGGTGCGAATGGCCTCTCTGGTGCCCAAGAAGGATAAGCTTTTGAATGCATGTGGTGCAGGAAGCTGGGGTAGCTTCTGGGATGGCAGGAGCCGTCCTACAAGTGCAGATGATGCTAGCCAGAAGCTACCCCAGTGTTCACTACTGGGCCAAGTGCATAAAGGCCCCGTATCTTCAAAGCCTTGATTTGGAAAAGGTAGTACATCCCCATAGTTCCAATAGCCAATCTTTAGATTAAGGAGTGAGCAGTGTCTTCCACTTCTGTACAGAGCTAATCCTTGCCAAATATATAAAATCAAATATTTCTGTTCATTAGGAATGGATAATGTTAGAATGTTTTCTACTAAGGGGTCCCCATATCTGTAATATCTTTGATTGCTTAAACATTGCTCTCCAGGCTGGATGCCTCTAATGACCATTTGCAGGGATTTGAGAGCACATGAAGGTTTTGCCTTTGTCTTTGGCTTGAGATGCCCAGAAGCAATTGGTGGGCCAGTGAGAGAGACAGGATGTTGGACTGAATGGGCTGTGGCTTGATCCACCAGGGCTTCTCTTATGTTCTCATGTATGTTCCTTGTCAAAAAGAACATATTGATTCTGATATTTATTGATATTTGTATTTCTATCCCACCCTATACCCAAAGGCCTCAGGATGGGTAACACCTTTTAAAATCAGACATATATTAAAACAACAACAGTATATATTAAAACATAGATAAGTCCCAGGCTCAATGAATGGAACACTGGTATAGACCTGCTTACCTAATTTTTCCTACAACTTCCCCAGCCCCATTGACACACTCTGTAAATTAACAGGAAACCCACATCCTTCAATAAAGGAAAAAATTATTATGAGATGATTTAAACCAATTTACTGTCTAATTTAAATAATAACAGAATTTAAAATTATTTTAAAAGGAGACCGTAATGGGAAGGACCGTAACATCTTTTTGGGAAAGTTTCTTTTTAAATCTCGTATTAATTCATTAACATGGGTATCCAAAGACTATGGGTGTTTTTCCACTGTCACTAAAAGTACCCGTTAATGGGTACTTAATGGGTACTTTTAGTGACAGTGGAAAAACACCCTATGTCGAATTTTTTATGGCAGCATCTGCATGAGTACACTTATCACTTCATTATATCAAGGGATATTTTCTTCCCCTTGATGTGATCTCTGGAGGCTTTCTTGTAACTAGGAACCAACTGCATGCTAATTATAAGGATAAACAGCTACCTTTAATTTAAGTGTTCAGAGAAGTTTGCATGCCTTATCAAATGTAAGCCTTGCAACAGGCAGTGAGGAACCTATGACTCTAGATCATCTTGGGCTGCATTAGACATAACAAGAGAAATGCCTTAGAGTAGAGATGTGCATGAATATTCATAACGTTCAGTATTCGGACAAATTGGGACAGATTGGGACATTCGTATACAAATGGAGTGCTATGACATTCATACATTGACATTTGTATTCACACGAATATTTCAAAATATTCTTGAACCTGGGGAGGTGGGAAAGCGGCTGTGCCAGTCACATCTGCAACCAATCCAGAGTGCATTCGACATGGATAAAGAACAGATTCAGAGTGGATTCAGGGTGGATTTGACACTTTCAGAGTGGATATATTACAGGATATGTATCAGACGCATATTGAGTATGTATGCCAGTGATGGCGAACCTTTTGAGCTTGGTGTGTCAAAATTTGCAAGAAAACCTAGCTTAACTCGGGTGCTGTGTCACATCGAGAAATATCCATAATTTTGTGATATTTGTAGCTCTAGTAAAAAAGTTATATTTTTGATATATGTATTTTATTAAAAGCAAAAACCAGTAATTCTTTACATTAGTGACTTTTGTTGCTGAATTTCGTTTGCTAAATCTTCAGCTGAATGTTGGTATTTCGTACACTTCAAGAACAAGCAAGCACTACACGCCCAGGTGCAAGGGTGACCAGGTGTGTCACTCAAAAGGGCTTGGTGTGTCACCTGTGACACGTGTGTCATAGGTTGGCCATCACTGATGTATGCGTTTGTATCCGATATTTGTACAAATACATTTGTATTGAATAGAATCCTACCACATTCAAAGGAGATCTATTTGAACAAATACAAATTTTCTTACATTCGATTTGATACGAATCAGATGCAAAAAAACCATTTGTGCACATCCCTACCTCAGAGGCTTCTCAGAGCGAAAGTGTTATGTCCCACGTATTCCCAACCCTTCTCTATGAACATATTCTAGCACAGAATTTCATGAGAGGGTGGAGGGGCAGACTGGCGTGTGAACAATCCTAACTTGAAGCCTTCCCTAAGCTGCCTCAGAGGTGCTTTTTTTGCTGTGTCTGATCACAGCCTTGGCCTCCAATTGCCATAATCCCTCATCTGTCTTGCTGGGATCCATGGGAGGTGGGGTTCAGCAGCATGAGAAGGGCACACCCTTTCTGCTGTAGGCCAAGCCTGTATTATTTTTATCGAGGCTGAGAAATTGCAGGCTGCCTAAGGCCTACCATCTTCACAGCAAAAGTGAGGTTCAGATGGAGGCCTCCTCACTGTACCTCTACCAAGCAGCTTGTACTTGACAGCAGAAATCAGAAGATTTCTTACAGAAAGATGAATTATTAGATGTGTTTTTTCTCTTGGCCTCCTACTCAGAGAGCTGACAGTCTCCTCCGGGCTGTTTTTGGTGTAAAGCAGATTATAGTGGTGTGACCAACAGCGTGTTATACCTGGAATGTCCTAAACTCATCTGCCAAAACCTAAGTGTGGTAGATGCTGTACTCTCACCGGCAATAAAGTAACCTTCCAGTTGTCTACACGGGAATAAAATAGCTTAAGTCATCTCTGGTAGCTGGAATTGCTTGTTGTCCCAGCTGATGACAACCTGAAGACAGGAAGTGCCAAGGGGGAAAGGGAGGCCCACCAACCAGAGCCCAGGTATCCACCTTGAACAGCAACCGACCCTAATTTTGCTAACAGCAGAAAAAGTGGTATAGGAAGGCCCTTTTTCCTAAAGTAATTGGAAGCAGTATTGGGCAATAATTTGTCATTTAACAACCAAAAATATTTTCTTTTCCCTAGTGACCCGGAAGCAAAGATCCTGGACTACCAAACACAGCAACAAAAGTTGTTTCCTCAGCTGGCAACTGCCTATGCCCTGCACTTTGCTTGCAACTATGTCCGCGGTGTCTTTGAGAAGGTCTATGCAGACACTAAAGAAGGGAAATTTGACCTTCTTCCTGAGGTAAGAACAATAGAGAAAAACCTTTGGGGCCATTAGACAAGTGGGTAAGGTCAACTAAAGGCTAAAAGTTACATTGAATCAAAGGACATGTGAATGAAGAGAAGCACATTTCATGACAGAGCACTTGTTAGAAAAGGCCACTTCACTGCACTAAAGTCCTGTATACAGTATTGCAACTTAAGTCTGACAAGACAGGGGTGTTGTTTACCCTGAGTTCTCACACCAGGCAAGTGTCCAGGCTTACAAGGTTGCACTCACCTGGAAGGCACAGGTGCAAAGTTCAAATTGGAACTACCCAACTTCCCTGCTTTGCAGTTTTATTGACTGAGGCTGTGATAACAAATAGTGGGGAAAACCCTACTTCTGAGGCAGCTCCAAGATGGTTCTCAGATGCTATGAAAATGCAAGGGCCACATGCTAACATCTCTAAGGTTCTTTTGAGCTGCATTTTTGCCACGTGTGAATGCAGCTTCAGACAACTATGCTCATTGAGGACTATTACAACAGATTTCAAGTAGTTTCTTACAGTGTTCATCTTATGACTAGAAATGCTGCTTTACCCTGACTGAATTCCCTTCTGTTTTACTCCTAGTTTCACGCACTTGTTTCAGGCATGAAAGTGATAGCCACGGACTATTGTTCAGCTGGTACCGAAGTGTGTCGGCGAGCCTGTGGAGGGCATGGATACTCTCTTCTCAGTGGCCTTCCCACCTTATTTAGCAGAGTGGTTGCTTCTTGCACTTATGAGGGAGAAAACACCGTTCTCCTTCTACAGACAGCCAGGTAACCTTAGTGCAAATCCATCTCCTTTTTTACTTTCCTTCAGGGACTCTGCTGAGGGCATTTAGCTTTTTCAACAAGATCTTCCAAAAACGTTCTTACTGTTGACAAGATTTTTGCTTTGCTTTTGAGCAGTTAGAAGAAGGAACACATATTTTTCCCTGGCATTTTTACCAGATATTTTTCCTTTCACCGTCTTCATATCCCACTTCATAGAGAATGAATCTACCCAGCAACTAATACAAATGAGCACCTGCAACATTTTGATTTTTGTTTCTATGTTTACATGCAGTACTTGCAGCAATCATTGTATATGTAGTTAAGTTCGCGATGCTGGCCAGTTGAGGTGGTTTTTAAAAACATCAGAATGTTTGCGGCCTACTTCCTTTTAAAAGTTTTGAAACAGCCACACACTTTCACAATGAGGCCTGATTTGGGAATACTGCGCATTCCGATGCACAGTCGGGGCATGGGCGTCACAGTACTTCATCATGGCAGTGCATTATGCTGCCACTACTGTGAATTTTCCTACTGTGGAAAGATGACCACTCGCTCCGCAGTATCAGGTAAACCTGAAGTCCTGACAGGACAGTGAGAAACAGCCAACAAGAGCTGAGCCTGCAGCTCAGCTCCCATTGGCTGCCCCATCCCACGTGATGTGTGCCTCACCACGCGTGCCACAGAAGTCTTGCAGCTTTCTGTGAGAAAGCTGCAGGGAGGCTGCTGGAGTCTAAATGGCCCATATGGCTTTGCAACCAGGTAAGCTACAGATTTTGAGATAAATGCGGATTTAATCTGGTAACCTGGACAGAGTTAGACACACTAACATGCCTTTACCAGAGGCCTATTCGCATTACGAATAGTATGCAATCAAGACAGCTCTGGTGAAGAGCATCTGCACGCCCCCAAACCAAGGGTGTTTTTCCACTAGCACTAGAAGTAATGGGTATTCTAGTGCTAGTGGGAAAAACCCCCCAAGTGTGAGTGGTTGTTTCAAAACACATCAGTGCTACTACTTCAGCACGGGTATATTGGGCAGGACTGGCCTTTGTCACCGAGCCCAGGCATATCCGGCTTAGCTGGCTGCTAAGCTTAGTGGTTATTTAAAATTGCGCTCTGAGCAAGGCTGCCTCCAGACTAGTGGAATAAATCCATAGTTAAATCTAAAAGCACAGTTACTCAGTGCACAGGGAAGACTGGTAGTCCAGACTGGAAGGCAGCTCTGTCGTTTTCCCTAATGGAGCTGGGAGAGTTGAGTAGGTGCATGTTGTCACGTGGGTTGAGGCAGCCAATCACATTTCAAGCTGCACTTCCTGCCTAGCCAGCTTCTCATCTTTTTCTCGCCGTCGTGCCCACAATGGATCGAAACTTCAGATTATCAAAATACTGTGCAGCGTCATGGATCCAGCATTAAGGTAAGTGTGCAGTCCTGATCGTATCCACTTCGATCAATTGATTGTTTGCCATGTGTGATGGCTCAATCGGGACTGTGCATTCGAATGCACAGTGTAACGTGTCTGGGTGCAACCCAAGTTTTTAGTGTCAGTCTTCAGTCTTTGGAGCGTGCGTCCACTCTAGGTGCCAGCAGGGGCACATGGCTAAAGGGCTGAAGTCACAGGTGCCTCTTCCATGCATCAGTGGCCCACATGGGCCTCTTTTTCTATTTCCTGTGCCTCCTGCCCTATTCCCATCACCAGCCACCCCTATCACTAGCTGCACTTTTCATACTTCAGAAAGGGAAGTGTTAAGGTTTGGCAGGAATTAAAACACAAGGAGGAACAGAACAATTTTTTATCTTTCTTTTGGCTGGACTCTGACATAGGGTGGTAAGAATAGTGCTGTGAGAATAAGCACGTGAAGTGGTGAGAACAAAAACTAGGGCACACAGTGCTCAAGAACCGTGCAGAAACCAAGCATGGGTCTTTTGAGATTTCTTTTTAACATGGAGATGTAGAAAACATCCCATTAGGGAATAAAGATTAAAATATTATTGCTGTGTTTTTTACAAGTGATAAAAGGAGATGCATGTTTCATATACTGCTTTAAGTTCGAAGATGTTATCTCACTTTCTATTTTTTTTCCCTTTTAGGTTTCTGATCAAATCCATTGGAATGGCAGGGAGTGGCCACCCCCTTCCTTCATCAGTTGCCTACTTATCTTCTAAAATCTCTGAAAAATGCAAAGCCAAGGAAAAGAGAGATTTCCTGAATCCCAGTGTTTATATTGAAGCTTATAGACACAGGGCATTCAGGTTGGTCAGTTTTATCTACTTACCTACCTACCTACGACTTTGCAGCAGCAGATGGACAAACAACAATTAAATCAGTAAATTAAAATTTATAAGTTAAAAAGATCCTATAACTGTATGAAGTCCGCTCATCCATTGAAGAGCTGCATCTTTCAATTTTAAAAAGTCTGTCACGAGTCCTGAATAGGCCCTCAGTTTGCAGCTGGTCATGTTCTGGTCAACAGCCTGATGTGCAGCTCCACAATCACCATGGCACGCGACTGAAATATGTCCCTGGTAGTTAAAAACGTGGGAAGCACACTTTCTGTGTGCCTCTCATGTTCTGGATCAGACCCACCAAACAGGGTCTCTGTAATCCAGCTAATGCATGGCCTCACAGATTGACATTAATGTGTAGATCTATGCGTCCCAAAAGCTTGCCTACGTGGGCCCTTGCTCCCAACTAAACATAAATGCAGAAAGGGCCACTATGTCTTAAATTGGGCTACTGAATCAGCTCCTTCTTATACCTGTGGCAGAACTACTCCACTCAACTCCCTGATTCTCCCCAGAATAAGTTAATAGCACTTCTGCATCTGTCAGAACCCCCCTGCATGGAAGTATCTGTAGAGACAGCAGGAGTGGTGCCAACTTGGTGGTATCAAATGACCCAAAGCGCCATTTGCACCCACAGTCTGTAATCCAGTTGCATGGAGTTCTTTCCACCTTCCTTCTCCGCTTGTATTTCAAGCCATTGTTTCTGCCATTAAGCTTTTTTTTTTTTCCAAAGCTACAGATCCTTAGAAGCTCAATTTATGACGGACGTTTCCTTCTCATTTTTGTTTCCAGGAGCGTAAGAAATGTGGCTGTCAAACTCCAGGCTTTAATTCAGTCAGGCATGGCACAGCACGAAGCTTGGAACAGGTGTTCTGTCCAACTAGCACAGGCAGCCAGGGTGAGTAGTAATTCTGAAGTTTCCTCAAGCCCCCCCCCCAAAAAAATAGGGTATATCTTATCCCATTTTTAAAAGGAAAAACATGTTTTATACATTGAAAAAAGTTCAGAAACACAAGTGACCTTTCTAAATATAAATCATATCATTTGAAAAGACTACAGATGTGTAAAGTCCTGTTCATTGAATGCAAACCACCCATAGAGGGTGTGGAATTGAAGGAGCATTAGAGAAAAGGGGAAGGGGGCAAGTGAATCAACATGGACTCGCCCTCTTGGTGACTTTCCCTTCCAAGCAGCTGGGCTCTATTTCCCAGTCAGCCTTGCAGCTAGGAAGGGGCGGGGCCATGCAGCACCATGACATCATTCCATGCCCCACAGTGAACTCATTCTTTTCCCCTTTTCCTTGATGTCTCAATACTGTGGGCCATGGAATGATGTTATTGTCACTGCCCTGTAACCACATCCCCTCCTAGCTAGGAAGGAGAGACCCACTAGTAATATCTGGAAGACAATAGGTTTACCATTTCTTAGTTGGGCAGCAGTGATTGAGAATGGGAAGAAAATTAGGAGATTAGTGGTTATTTTGGGGGGCCTGTGGAAGTGAGATGAACCTTTGGAGAAAGGGGCAAGGAGCTGGAGAAATATTAATTGAAGAAATGTGATTCTCTCTGCCTGGTTCCTAAAATATAACAGTCTTCAAGGGAGGGGCTGTAGTCCAGTGGTAATGCAAGGCTAGAAAGCAGAGGGTTGCCAGTTCAATTTCCAACCTCTCCTGGGAAGTAGGCAGTGGGGCCCATGCAGTCAACCAGGAGTTGGTGGCATCCCACAACAATTGTTCCCAAAGAAGAGTTAGTTGCTTGACTCTGGTGTCCTTTTTCAGGTCCATATCCACTACATTGTCGTGGAAAAATTCATTGATGAGGTGGAAAAAATGGAAAAGGAGGTTGCTATCCAGAGGATACTGAAACATCTCTCTGATCTCTTTGCACTGCATGGAATTTTCTCCAACCCTGGAGGCTTTGTTCAGGATGGGTACCTTTCTCAGGAGCAAGTAGACATGATGACTGAGTCATACCTAGACCTCCTGGCTGTCATTCGGTAAAATGATCTCATCCTCTTCTGACAAAAGCCTAATGCAGTTTGCTCCAAGCGCGTATCACAGCATTAATATTTGTGATATCTGCAGGCACCTTGTTATTATAAGAGATTAAGGAAAGGGCTTGTAGTCTACAAGCTTTTATAAAGCTTTCTATTTTTAGCAGGTATCTTCCAGGCCATGGTTGCACCTTCATTTTAATCCTTCCTCAGTCTGTCTTCAAACCCTACTACTCACAGCTTCTTAGTCTTATCCGTACTCTAGTGGGTAGATACGGCATGGATTTGCCTTCCCTATTGCCCAGTGTGTGATTACACGCTCCTGAGTGACAGAACTTTTATCCTATCAGAATGCAGAGGGTGTCATGATGGTGGAGAGCGACGGAGATTATAAGAAGGTTGCAGGGTTAGGGGAAAAAACGTAGCAAAGTGGTAGGAGGACATACCTTATTAGCAGGCTTCAGAAGATCAGTCCAGTTGAAGGTTGTCTGGAAGGAGAACCAACAGGTGTCACTCAGCAAATGAGAGCAAACAAGGTGTCAGAGTGGGCTAATGGTTTCTCTAACTCTATTGGCTTTGTTACCTCAGGCGGGTTTTCTAGCTTGAAGGACATCATTATATTTCAGACTAAAATGCCTGATAAAACTCTTTGGCCAGCTTCATCCTGAGATGGTGCCTCTTGCAGCTTATCAAGATGGTAGCTGATTTTAATAATAAGCAGCCACGCAGAGTCTATTTTGGAAGCCATTATTTTCATCCCTGCTGTGATATCTGAAAAGCACAGAAGCCGCAACCTCTCTGCTTGACAATGGAGGTGGGCGCATCAGCCCCATCGGGCCCTTTTAATTCAGAACTGGCCACGTAGGCATTTTAAATCAAGTCGGATATTAATTTAAAAGCTTTATCAAATCCTTTCCAATAAGGGGAATGTGAACAGTTGTTGTGACAGCACTATGAAGCATAAAGGCATTAAAAGATAAAACGATTATTTGCTTGCCGTTAGCGGATCATGTTCTCTACATAACAAAGCATAAAGTCTCTTTTGATTTTATTTTTGTACGATACAAAAAGAAAGGGTTGCAGACACAATAACTTTAGGCAATAAACCATGACATTTGGGTCTTACACACTGAAATAACAATTTTCTTTTTTTCTAATTCCTGGCTCTGAATACCAGCAGAGTCCTTTGTTCTTTCAGCCACCTTCACACTAGATCAGAAATGGAATGTTCTGCAGTTCTACAATGTAAGCCCTAGATATTGGGCCATTCTCACAGTGAAGGCTTCTGTGACATCTTACGATTTTTTAAAAACAAGTTCCTGACCGTCTCTCAGGATGGGTTTGAAATATCTAATGGCGGTGTTGAACACCCTGTGCTAGGGATGTGTACAAATTTATTTATTTATTTATTTATATTTATATTTATATCCCACCCCATACCCGAGGGTCTCTGGGCGGCTCACAACATTTTAAGACACACACATATCAAATCTGTATAAACCAATGCTAAAACCAATGCAAGGTTTAAAATCCGACATAATAATAATACTAAAAAAGGGAGATACAAAAACAGTAGTGGAGTGTGCACTGGGGGAGGCGGGGGGTGGGGGGGCTTTTAGCTAAAGGCCTGAGTGAAGAGGTGCGTCTTCACCGCCCTCCTGAATATAAACAGGGAAGGGGCCTGACGCACCTCCAAGGGGAGACCATTCCACAATCTGGGGGCCACTACAGAGAAGGCCCTCTCCCGGGTGCCCACCCGCCTAGCTACTGAAGGAGGAGGGACAACCAGAAGGGCCTCCCCTCCAGATCTTAAGACACGGGCAGGTTGATATGGGAGAAGGCGCTCCTTTAGATATTCGTAGGCATCCGAAATCCGATTGAATGTGCTGATTTCGACATTCGAACTCAAATAGAATGTCCACAAATTTGAGTGTAAACATTCTGATCGAATTTTGAATCTATTTGTTTGAATTATACAGACATTCGTATGCGTACAGGTTTATACACGATGCGTACTTGAAGATCCACATCTTTCCAGCATCCGTACACATTTGTACAGATCCGTGCGGGGG
The DNA here is from genome assembly GCA_014337955.1 of Aspidoscelis marmoratus. Lineage (NCBI taxonomy): Eukaryota > Metazoa > Chordata > Lepidosauria > Squamata > Teiidae > Aspidoscelis > Aspidoscelis marmoratus. Next base: position 4,908,492 of record MTQE01001141.1, on the reverse strand, counting down.
GAAAATGGGTTGCATACGGGATAACTATGGGATGCATACAGACGTGTATGGATGTGTACAGATGTGGGGAAGATGTGTATGTGCAGATTTGAATAAAAAATTCAAATGAATAGATTTAAATTTGGTAAATACAAATCGAATCTTGTTAAATTTGAATTTAAAAGATTCGAATTGAACTGGATTTTTGGGTATTGGATTCAGATAGAATGTCAAAAAAAAAATTTGTGCACATCTCTACTCTTTACAAGCCAGGATAGCTTTAACAGAGGTTTAGATAAATCCATGGAGGACAAATGTGTCAATGGCTATTCAAATGGATGTCTAGATATCTCCTCCAGGCTGGAGAGACAGGCAAAATGCCCATAAAGGCCATATGCAAGGAGTGGAGAGCAAATGATAGTTTTGCCTTTGTTTTCTGCTTGAAATTCCCAGAAACAGTTGGTGAGCCACTGTGTGAGGCAGGGGTGCTGGACTGGATGGTACAAGGATGCCACCTCATACCAAGTCTGGCACCATTTTGGCTGCACATTCAGAAACAGTGCCAGAGGCATAGTTTTTGGACACCTGGCTGAAAAAGCCCTAGCTGGGAACTCCAAAGCTGGGGCAGGATGGGCTGTTTGCAATGTGGGGACAGCTTAAAAGTGGCTCAGAAGCAACTATCCCAGTCCAGCACTCTGTAGTTCAGGAAAGTATGGAAAGGGCTTATGACTCTTTTGCTTTTAGACCCAATTCAGGCTCAATAATTTGCTTCTGAGTCTCCAAATGTTCAGAGCTTTATATAATTTTGGCTGTATCTCCTTTCTTCCTGTCAATTGTATACGATAAGAGCTGTTAAGGGCCAGAGTCCTCTGTCTTTACAGAGGCCTATACATACAGTGTGGAAACACTCTTTGCTGCTGCTGCTACTATAGCTATGAATTATTGTATTTACCACCAAAAGAGTTCTCATTTGGACTTTATGGCAGTATTTTACACCAAGTGCTCCTTGGAGTTCGAAAGAGCAACTTGCAAATCTGGATTTGTAAAATGTTTCTTTTTGCACTTTCAGGAAAGATGCTGTACCTTTAGTAGACGCCTTTGATTTTACTGATACAAATTTAAATTCTGCCCTTGGGTGCTACGATGGTCGAGTCTATGAGCGACTTTATGAGTGGGCCAAGAAGTCACCCGGCAATCATCAGGTAAGAATAATGCCTGCTAAATTCAGCAAGCGATACGGACTTTTAAGGAAGGCAAATCTGTGCAGTAAGGAACAATTGCTAATCCTATATTAAACCAGGACACAGGATCTAGTAATTTTATCTCTTTATGCAGTAATTGGCAAATTGAGACTATCCTAATTTAACGCGGTAGTGGAAATTTGTTAAGTAGCCCATAATTATGCTGTTCAGGTATTCACCTGCTGTGGAGAATTAGGCTTTAAGAAACCAGATCAAACGCTCTGGTGACTTTCAGTCACACATAAGAACATAAAAACATATGAGGTACTTTGCTGGATCAGACCATAGCCCATCTCATCCAGGATCCTTTCTCATAGAGTGGTCCTACAATTATCCAGAGGGCTTAGATCACTTCTGCCTCTGGTATTCCTCATTGACTAGGAAATAGTTTGCCAAACCAAACTAGGCACCTATGTTCTAGGATTGGCACTTGGGAACTCTAGTGCAGGCCAAAACCAAGCCCCACATGCCTGGATCCTTACCTGTACCCATCACAAACACTAGACAAAGGCAAAACCTTCACCTGCTCTCAGCCATCCAGGCTGGTTGCTAACATCACTTCTTCTGATAGTAAATTCCCCTTGTCGGTCTTCCCTGTCCTGCTCATCAGCTTCATAGATTGCCCTCTGATTCAATAACAAGTGGCATTCAGTATCATCCTACATTACCTAATTTTGGCTTTTTCCATCTCCCAATAGGGGAAACGCGTCTTCAACACATATTTGAAGCCACTTTTCCAGAATGCTTTGTCAAAGCTGTGAAAGAGGGCAAAGGAACAGAGGCAACTTCATTCTTGCTGCTCTTGAAGAAATCCTGAAACGTATCAAGTCATTGATGAAAGATCAACAAGATTTTTTTTTTCATTTTATAGCTCATGAAATTTAAATTCTTTATGAGCAGCTTTTGAAGTGAAGAAGGTAGGATTTTGGGGACTTCTACCATCAGTGTGACAGGTAGATGTTCAACAGGGTAAGCCCTCTTAAGTCTGGAAATAAAGTTATGAGAAATTGATACCATTTGTATTCTGTCTATTGACATCTCCCACTGTTGTCTCTTGGTATTTGAAAGGGTTTGGTTCTTCCAAGCCCTTGTCAATATAAGACTCTGTCCAGACAGGAGGTATACTTTTCAGGAGCTGCAGAGCAGCTGTCACTGTACCAGACAGCTTTTAGAATGCTTCACAATCCCTGCAAAGTAAATCCCAATGCTGGAGGAAAAAAACCTCCAACTTAACTGAACCTCAGCTGCCAATTTTCCCTTTTCCAGGGTGATTGGGTGAGATCTCACACAATCTCATGAGAGTTTGCCCTCACCAGGAAACAGCAGGCCTCTCAGAGAGGGAGGGGCAGACCATGTAGTCAGAAGAGCCCTGCCTGCTGCATTGGAGGCTGAGAGAACCTGAGGCTGATCCATTCTCCTAGCAAACTTTTTTATTTTCAGGAAACATAAGTTTGCATATTTTATTTAAATCTGGAGGCAGCCTAAAATTGGCCAATCTGACATATTGGAAGTCTATGGGAAGGGGGGGTTGGAGGAACAAGTTTGAAAAATCCCTTCCTCTTCATAGCCTTTCATTATTCAAAGATTGGTGGGCGCTTCTCATTGTTTATGTTCCTAACTGAAGAAAAAGCAATGTAAAAAAGCCCCAGCCTTTATCCTAGTTCTACCTTTCCCCTCCTTCAATCTGAGTTCTGTTTGTTTTATCATTCTGGTTTTTTTGCTCAGAGGTCAAAAGAGCAAAATACACAAACCGCAATTACAAAGGCACTGTGTGTCAAAGGAGCATAGTGTGTTGTTTCAGATTTCTGTTTGTTAAAGAATCACCTGACCCTTAAAATCTTTTTAAAAACAATTTAAAGGGGGGGAACCTAATTTGCAACCTTGCATATAAAATCTCACCAGTGGCTTAATTTAAGCTTAAGAACTCTACACTAGTAAAAAAAAAAAGGTATAAACAGTAAATTGTAATCAGACAAAGCAATACTTGGAAAGCTGGTAGCTCATAGGGAAAGTTTTTGGAATAGGTTGCCACCAGAGGTAAGTTCCCCTTCACTGGCGGTCTCCAAGCAGAGGATGGACCTACATCTGTCTGGAATGGTTTAGGAAATCCTGCGTCAAGCAGGGGATTGTACTCAATGACTCTAGAGGTCCCTTCCAACTCTATGATTCTGTGATTAAAAGAGTTTCATTTGAAGTTTGGTAGTAAAACTGATAACATGGTAAAAGCCCTTTAATGCTTCCACATCTGGCCCACATTTGCACTAACTAGCCATGCTAATTTGAAAATGAGGAGATCAAAATCATGAACTTCAGGTGCTACAAAATGCACTTTCCTTCCACAGCAATTAATGGATTATGCTATTGGAGTTATCTGAAAATCCTTGATCCAAAGTGGCTGTTCTGGATGCAACAGCTTTTTCTTGATGTTTTTATCCGTTTGGTGCTTTAATGTTTATACTTTATCTAGGACTGGTTTGCTAGTTTGGATGACAATAAAGGGAAGTGCATAATTTAAATAAACATTCTAAAATCTCTTTGGGCAATAGGATGGAAACCTGTTTCAGGAAAGAATACAGATTCTCCAGCTCTACCACCATTGCCCATTCGCAATTTAGATCACTGAAGCTTAATGAATTTTCTTGTAACCATCCTGGGCTGTGATAGTTTTGAAAATTCCCTGCACAGAAAATAAGAGTTAAGACAAATTTATGGAGGTCAGATGTACCAGTGGCTACTAGAACAGATGCCTAGATACTTCCTTCAGGTTGCAGAGACAGGCAGGATGCCTCTGAAGGCCATTTGCTGGGATTCGACAGCAGGTGAAGGTTTTGCCTTTATCTTCTGCTTGAGAAGCCCAGAAACAATTGATGGGCCACAGTATGAAACAGGATGCTGGACTTGTGGTTCCTCCTATGTCCTTTTCTCTTAATCCTACATTCTCTAAAATAATAAGGCTATCAAGAGAACAAAACAAAAACAATTGCAAATGCTGTATTTTATTATTTCATGTTTTTATTAGCTTCTCGCTGGCAAGCATTACACTTGGGAATAATATTGCACCAGGCATTAAAAAATAAGAGTTCTACCACAGGAATGTTTTTGCAGTCAGACTCCAATATACTTTAAATACTTCTAATTGTATTTTTCATAGTTGCAGATACTTAGTCACTTGATTCATAATGCATAAAAATGGTTTTCTCAACTGTAAACAAAATAAAACCAGGGTCAGGGCTTGATCACAGAGATCTGTACTAACTAAAGTTATTTTAATACTGCTGGCTTGCTAATTTTGGAAAACTAGGTTAGATTTCATGATTGTAGCTTCTTTTTTTTTTTTAAACAAAAGTTCTGGCCACAGAGTAGAGGGAACGTTTTCTACCTAAAAACTCCTCTTGCACTGTTCAAATACATTTCAAAATGGCTGGCACCCAATCTGACCTGGGCTGGAGTCTCCATTTTGTCCCCAGAAGTTTATAATAGCACTAGATGGATTAAAAACAGGTTAAAACACGTGGCGTTTTGTTTTTAGCACTTTACATTGTATTGTGTGAACACCACACTCACTCACACACACAGAGAAGTATTTTAATGCGATCATTCCAAAATCTTTCAACGGATACCTTCTTAATCCTTTATTTATTTATTATTTAAGAATAACAAATCTTGACAGTTATGAGCAGGCACATGCATAGCTTCCTCACAGCAGGACAAGAGACTAGGGAGGGCAGAGCATGTGCATTCTCTGATCTTTAAGAGTCAATAATAAATATTCCAGGAGAGAGGAGGAGTAATTGTGTCTCCAATGCTGCTTAAGAGTCATGACACCAGTCTCTAATACACTGTTCTGAGAAGCTGCTACGGAGCTTCTGGAGTGTGTAAACAAGACACTTGCAAAGAAGTGGGAATCAGTCGTCTGTTTTCCGTGCTAATCTACAGAAAGTCCAGTTGTGTTCGACTGTGTTTTCATTGGCTCGTTCACTCATGTGATGAACCCTCGTGTTTCGGATGGTGAAGCCTTGCTTTGTGATGTACTCCATCAAATGAACTCGGAGGGAAACCTCTTGGTGGTAATCGCATGGCCCAAATGTAAAAGAAACCTGACAGTCTCTAGTGTCCATCATGTGCTTGTTCCACTTGGTGAAGTGGTTGGAGATACCTTCCAGAAGCGAGTGGACTTTGGTTGTGATGGTTAGTTGTGTTATGATCACGGCAACAGGGTTGGAGTATTTCGAAAGCTTGCGTGTACTGGAAAGCTCTACGACCTCCTCAAAGGTATCCATGGAATACAAAGGTTTGGGGTCATTAAGACACTGTATTAGGGGCTCTATCTGATAAAAGTCTGCTTCTTTCCGAAGCAAATCAAATTCCTTGAAGTCCAGAGGCAGAGTCAGCTCTGATGTCCGTAAAAAGTTGAGAACGTACCGGAAAAGAGGTCCATCCCGGTCAATGAAGTAATTACCCTGAGAGTCTCTGGCTGTGGGGAGGTCCCCCCTGAACATGGCCCCGAGCATCGAATCAGGATACCTCGTCAGAGTAGTGAGGGAAGTTGTATACAAGTGTCCACCCACATTCAGAGTGATTGGTTCAGTCATCTGGGGATGTGAAATAAAGAGAAGAGTTTCAGAGCTTTTTCATGGAAACATGAGAATAAACCATTTCATGTTTCATCAACTCTTGAGAATCATCATTAAACCATTATAGAACACTTCATTTCCACTGAGTGAGTTTACCTTGACATTATTATTAAAAGCACACAGAATAAGAGTTCAGAAGAATTCACGATAAGGCAGAAAAACACTTAACTTGCCACTGACATCTTTCCCTTCAGTTACTTCTCTAGAATACAATGGCTCCATCCTCTGGGAAGTTATTAGTAGGAGGCTTCAACAGAAGTGGTTTGTATGTGATATGATGCAGCATCCTATTTGGGGCCTCACTTCTGTCCCACTTCATGTTGCTTTGCCTCTGGGTCTGTTTCACAATTTACCTGGCAAATTTATTTTTGTGCAATACTGCAAAAGCACAGTTCTAAGTGATACAGGCTGCCTCCGGACTAGCGGAATAAATCCATAGTTGAATCAAAAAGTGCAGTATACTTGCTGCGTAGCAACAACCAGGTGTCCTGACTGGAAAGGCAGCTCCATAGCTTCCCCTCGTGGAGCTGTGATAGTTGAATCGGCACACGCCATCATGCGGGTTGAGGCAGCCAATCAAATTTTGAGCTGCCCTTCCTGCTTAGCCGGCATCTTGTCTGTTTTTCTCACCCTCCTGCCTGCATTGGCTTGAAGCTCCGGATTTTTTTTATACTGCGCAATGAGTGTCGTTGAACTAGCATTAAGGTAAGTGCAGTCCCAATCGTATAATGCAATGCCACGCCAATCAATCGATCATCATGTGTGACGGCTCGAATGCGCAGTATAAACGTGCCTGGACACAACCATTAGGAGCAATATCTACACTGAAAATGACTAGAATACCACTGAGTCTTTCTCTGCTAACAAACATACAAAACCCTTTGCTGCTATCGTACCTTATAATTTGCATTCCATGTACATAGATCAAACATTGGTTTTGTGGTTGCAATAAAGAATGAAGAAAAATAAAGAAGTCGCATTTCTACATCCCTGTGGACCACCGTCATATTTTTGCTGGCCACATAATAACTGCCTTAGTTCCATTTGCTCACATCCTGTGTAAGGTGGATTTATTGACAGGATGTTGGAAAATTATACAAGTTGTCAGAGCAATCTTCTAAGAGGCTGCATCTCAGCACAGAAGATTTAAAACTGTAAAAACCTATTTGGTTTGGATTCCAAAGGCAGCAATTTGCTTACCTCTGAAGGATGTCATCTATCTGAGTTTATGTATGGCATATAAACTGCCAAATATGCTATTTTGATCTCTGAAAACGTATTTAAGCACACATTTTGTACCTAAGTATTTTACTAAATATTGGTAACTGCATGAAATGTTGTATTACATACCTGTAAAACTGATACGCAATAAAACTTTACATTCACTATTAAAATTACATTGTCAAACATTTCATATGTAAGGAAGACTACTGTTTGTTATTGTAACATCTGTCCTCCTTACTTCTTTATGATGATATTCAGTCAGGTGCAAGTGCATTTTCCTTAGCCAGTTGTATGGGGGGGGGGGGGAGG
>MTQE01001141.1:4874645-4900112 GCA_014337955.1 Aspidoscelis marmoratus | reverse complement strand
AAAAAAAAACCCTAATATTTTTTACAACTATGGCAGCTTACTATAAGAACACCTAACCGAATAGGAGAGAAGGGCGGGAGATAAGAATTAATCGACATTTTCCTGCTGTACCATTCCCATGTGAATGTTTGAAATATCAACAAATGGATGAATAAAAGCATTACTGCATCAGGTAGCCTGGCAGGCTCCTTTCTGCTCTCAGAATAGTGTGAATCGGCGGCAACACATGGGAATTCTTAAAGCAGGAAAAGCATGGACAGGAAACCAACCAAGGACTTTTGGCTGAAGGAGAGGTGCTCACCTAATTAATTGGGATATGATCAAAGAAAGACTTGAAATTGTGGAGTATACACCTGGGGAAATTTTATGGAACATAATTTCAATAATTTTTTCAAATGCAGCATCATATTCTGGTTTATAACACCTATTCCTGTAAGGAAAAACAGCAGCTTAAAAGGCAGAGATACATATGAAAACTTGCCCAAGGCATATATAGAGTACTAAGAAACAGGGAAAAGGATGAAAATAACAAGAATTTTTTTTTAATACAGGGAATCAACTCAGTTTATAAGATATATGAAAAAGGACCGCCTAGACACCTTAATTCTCTTCCCTAGCAACCAAAGACAGGTTGTTACCACCATAAGAAATGCAATATTTGCAATTAAGCCAGGTGTTTAGGGAAAAAAGCATGGAGGGCAAATTTGTGTACAGTACACATACAGAACAGATCCACACACCTGACCTCTGGGCAAATGTACACATTCCCACAGCCCAGTTGGAATACTTACTATATACCCCCAGTCTCCATTATCCATCTGTTCTTTTGTGTGATCGACACGTTCCTGAGCTTATTTGAAGTCTTTTGAAAGGCTTTAGAATTCTTCACTTGCTCTTCCCTGCAGAAAAGAAACATGCATAGCAGACTATGAGTATAGACTACAAGGTAGGCTTTTTGCTGGAGGCAGGCTTTCCACCCGCAAGGCAACCTGAGGACAAGACAATGGTCTACAAAAGAATAGATCCTTCGCTCTTCTGACCTACCTGTATCCTTTGAAGAGGAGCTGTGCCTTGCAGAGAAAATAAGAATAGCTTTTAAACACCTGTGTTAAATAATGAGCATGGCTTCTGAAGACAACTTGTACTCTGAAGATGTGGGCGCAGTTTTATTTGGGCAAAAGCAGCAGGATTTGAAAGGTGGCCCCCATAAAGTGAAAAACACACCAAGGTGAAGGTCAGAAATTATGAATGTGGTACCTAAGGACATAATGGTGCCCTTCTGGCACCTGCTAAGCTTTGTGGAGGCCCATTCATAAGAACATAAGAGAAGCCCTGCTGGATCAGGCCACAGCCCATCTAGTCCAGCATCCTGTCGCACACAGTGGCCCACCAAATGCTCATGGGCATCTCAAGCAGAGACAAGGACAAACCTTCTCCTGCTCTCGAGTCCCAGCAGATGGCCTTTGAAGCGCCCCAGTTCCTCCCCCCCCCCTCAGCCTGAAGGATGCACCTAGGCATTCGTTCTAGTAGCCGTTGATACATCTGTCATCCATAAATTTGTCTAACCCTGTCTAGAGCAGCGGTTCTTGACCTTTTCTTCACCGTGGACCCCCTTTTCATAACCTTTGTTTCCAGACTCCTTCACCCCGCCTCGAATCCCCCACTCATCCCCCTCCTTGCATCCCCAGCCTGCCTCCCTGCCCAACACCACCGTGGCCTACTGTGAACCACCTGTGAGGCTTTTGTAGACCCCTGGGAGTCCCCAGACCCCAGTTTAAGAACCGTCCGCCTAGAGGGACGAAGTAACCAGCTTTATGGCACCCACAGAACACTCTCAAAATCCCAAGTGCACCCATGGATACAAAATTATCGGACCCTTCTGGCACACGGGACTTATATAATACTAATAGAAGAAACTTACTGCTTTCATGAGCGCTTACAGCTGAGGAGTAACCAGAATGGAAAATATCTCCATCCTTTAGAAGCAAGATGTGGAGTGGAGATACTAAGACTGCATTCACGTATAGCCAAAAAAGGCCTTAAATGGTGTTCTTATCCCATCTCCCTTGCTTAGTCTACAATGTCCATGAGAGGAAGGAGGGGCAGACTGGCATGTGAACGTTCCCATCAGTGAACCACCTCTAAGCCACCAGAGAGGTACTTATTTTAACTATGGGTTTGTGAGAACCCAGGCGAACACACATCCCTGGCTAGCAAGTTATTTGGCTGCTATCTGGTGGAGGCCCATTTGTTTTTGATGTCGACCTGGGAGAGTCAAAGAGAACATGCCTTTGTGCAGGACTCCATAAGGCTTTTGTATTCCTGTTGCCAACTAATTTTATTTTATTCTTCTGAGAACGAGCGTGTTGCTCTGCTTCTGTAAACCTTCTGCGTTTTCACATCTCCTGGAAACAGCTTGTGTGCAATTCCACTCCGTTTTTCTCTGCTGCAATTGACCCAATTTATTGGGTCAGTAATGGCTCCAGACAGTTTCATCGTTGCACATTCTTTTTTTAAAGCAACCAAGGCAATCTAAAACCTGAACAACAATTTTCCCTTCAGTGTCAACTGAAAGCAAACTGGGATCCCTGTCATGCAGTGGAAGACTGTAGTTTCCAGTACAATGATAGAATATAATGGACACTCTGAAGTCAGCAAGGGCTCTTGGAAAAAAAAGCAGCTCATCTGCTCTGCGCTCTGTGATCTCTTAACCAACTAACTAAAAAAACCCACCACCAAACAGTGACCCACATTTTCACAGAAAAGGGCAAAGCTTCTATAAGAGGAAGAAGCGAATAAACGCAAGCCTGGGATTTTGTTAGAAACAGCAGCACAATAGCCAACTTCTTTAAAAATGTATTGCATTAGTTGCCAGAAATATTCCTCTCCATCCCTGAAAATTCTGGTCCAATACCCTTCCACTGAGAAATAATGGGAGCAGGCAAGAGACGTGAGAGAGACCCAGACCGAGAGAGAGAAGAAAGGAACAGCTAAAAATAATAGCAATACAGTACTATAAAAAAAAAAAAGCAAACTGGTAACTCATGCATAGCATCGCTTATACAGTGTGATAACATTCACATGACATCGTGTCAGCAACAATATCCAATTAGTATTGAAAACTTCCAAATACAATACTAGAAAATAGTTTTTAAATGAGCACATAAATAAAACTGCCCTGCTTGCAAGATATCTGTTGAAGTCATGCTCCAGTGCGGATCTGCAATGCAGGACTTTTGTCCAGGAGTCGAAAGGCCAGCAGCAATGGGCATTTTGATTTTTGCATTGACAAGACCTATTTTAAGATTAAAATACTAGTGGACCTTTGTTCCAACACTGCTGGTTAAGAGGCTGGAACACCTCCCTTACAAAATCAGACCGCAATGTCTAGGCCTCTTCACCCCTGAAAGACGGCATTTAAGAGGTGACCAGACTGAAGTATACACAATCATGCATGGTGTAGAAAAGGTCAATAGAGAGAAAATATTGTCACTATCGCACAACACTGAAACTAAGGGGCACTCTAGGAAGCTGAAGGGCAGAAGACTTAGGACCGACAAGGGAAAGTATCTTTTACCCTGAAAATCAACATTCTTTGGAATTCAGCCGGGACAACTTTAAGGAAAGTTAGAAAAATTCAACAGCTACTAGAATGGATGCCTAGGTACTGCCTTCAAGTTGGAGAGACAGGCAAGATGCCTATAACAGCCATTTGCAGGGATTTGAGAACATGTGAACGTTCTGTTCTGCTTGAGATGCCCAGAAGCAATTGGTGGGTGACTCTGTGTGACAGGATGCTAGACTAGATGGGCTGTGGTCCCATCCAGCGTGGATCTTATTGTGTTATTTCTATTGGGAGAAAATCTGATCCACCAAAGATCTTTAAGCTGTGATCTGCTGAACAGACAAGAAACTCAGGTGTCTTGTTGCGGACTCTTAAGCGCTTCCTCCCAAACAAGGGTGTTCATAGCTGAGCAGGAGGTTCTTCTAGAAGCACTACCACCTCTTTTAGGCCACTAGAAGCTATCACTTCACACCTCAAAGCATGAACCCAGCCTGCCCACCAGCCCCTCAGACATAATGGCAATGGTCATTTAACAAACACCTTGACCTTTGGAAATACCATAAAGCAAGCATAACCCATGCAGCAGATACCTTACTAGGTCTGGAAATAAATCAAGTAATTGTGTGTGAGGGTCACACAACTTAGTTCTAGAAGTGCCATGGAAATACTATATAACAAATCAAAGGTTTATTAGGGCCACAGACTCAAAGCATAAACATGGCATAGACAGCTAAAATCATTATCCTGGGTACAATTTAGATGGAAAATACTAGACAAAACCAACAAGGGAAATAAACTTATACAGAACATAAAACCAGTACAGGTCCAGTGTTAATTCAGATGGACCATACATAGATTTATTGCAGGATTTATACTGAAATACCCTGCACCATTCAGAATAACTTCAGTCTATAGCTATATAAGCATGAAATGAAGGCATACAAAAATCCCCTTTGCTGTTTTTAATGACGTTAGAGGCATGATCCTTGGCCAATATTAGTGTGTTAGGCAACAACAATGACCTTCAACAAAAAGATGATCAAAGTCTTCCTTGCTATTTATTTAAATTGTGACTTATAGCACTAAAATTTTGAGAAGTGTCTTAAATCATGATTTGTATCACTTCTATGCACATAAAATCTGCCCTGGGGGTTAGTCCAGCAACTAATATGTTCCAGCCACAGTCCAGTCTGATTCACTGAGACCAATGTTGCCAGAGTGCAGCAAAGAGAAGCACAGGTCCCACAAGGCCAAAAGACTGAACAGGACAAGCAGCTCTAGCCACTGGGAAAAGTTTCAGAGCTTCCATGAATTCTTGTAGTTCTGTATCCAAAGTCAAAGCCACTTAACAGAAGCATCTCCCTGCCTCCAAGAGGAAACTATGGCTGCGAAAGCAAACCTTACTGAGAAACCACTTGAGCATGACGGTAGTGCTACTCCCATCCGTGTTGTTACATCTTTTCAGCTCAATCCCAAGGTTAAACTGAGGCCATTTCCAGCTCTATGGGGCACATCAATAATAAACAGACACAGTTTTCTTAACCTGATTGCCTCTGGCCACACCTTCCCATCAGCTACCCCATGAGGCTCATCATCAGAACACTCTGTGTATCTTAGATTGCTCTGGAATCTGGCTGTGCAGCCAAATTCCTGCTCAGTCTGCCAAGGCAGGCACCCTTGGAGACTTCAGGTGAGCGAATACTGGGCACCATTCTGAGTACCCCTTCCGAATAAGAGTAGAAAAGTCATGCCCCGGAGTTCCATCTCAGACAAGAAACACGGCCCTCCTTCCTCTCGTTGTCATACCTGACGTGGTTTTTGTCCTTAATTTAAGGAACTAGCCTACACTTGCCAGTAGACCAGACCAAGAACCAGCCTGCTGACCTCCCTTGTGCACAGTGATGCAGATTAAGGGAGACTCCACTCCCTCCTAGCGCCCTCCATCCTCACAGAGAGAGCAGACCAAACTGGGGGTGCTCAAAACGGTGTCCTGGTCCAGTTTACCAGGGTGGTATACTAGACCACAAGGTGCAGACAGCATGCCTCTGTAGTGTCTTATAGTATAAGGGACTTATTTCATTCCTGGCCTCCAGAGCATTAAGAGGCTCCCTATGCCAGCTCCAAAGCTGACTCACGGGCTGGTACAGGACAGGACATCCGCTTGCTCCATGTCAGGAGCAATATGTCCTAGCTTAGGCTGGATTGCTTATCTCAGGCCAGAACATCCCACTCCAGTCCAACATAATGGGGGTAAGGGAAATGCAGCCAAAGACTCCTTGTTTTTTTGCAAAGAAAACACTTCCCTATCTGACGTGCACTATACAACTTGGATTGGCACCAATTTCCTATTTTTACTTGACTGCTTTTAGTAGTGCTAACTAATATGTCAGCGTACCAAATGTTCCCTCTCCAAAAATCCTACACCACTCCTCCATTGACTACAAGCACTGCTGGGTGCTCAATGTCTGCATTGCTCAACTGCCTAGTAGCCTTAGCACCAGATGCTGCCAACCAGGCTCAAAATTCACACCATGTTTATTTGCAAACAATGTGGCTAAGTTCTGACAGACTTGTGAAAATGCCAGTAACCCGGCATTCAAGTGACAGCCCCCGCCTCCGGGGCCTGTCACGCCACGCCATTGCTGTGGAGCAGCACAGCATGCTATTTTACAGCCGTGCGGTCATAATGGGGTTGTCCCTATTCTCACTTGCACAAGATGGGAGGACTAGAAACAACAGGATGAAACTTCAAGAGAGTCAAAACAGGTTAGATATTAGGAAAAACTTCCTGACAGTAGCGGGAGTCAGTCAGCAGAATAGGTTGCCATGGGAGGTAGTGGGTTCACCTTTGCTAGAGGTCTTCAGGCAGAGGCTGGACCTACATCTATCTGGGATGGTTTAGCACAGCGGTTCTCAACCTTCCTAATGCCGTGACCCCTTAATGGAGTTCCTCCTGTTGTGGAGACCCCCAACCATGGGGGTGGGACAGCTGGGAGGTGGGAGGGAAGGGCGATGGGAGACTCGTCGCGACCCCTCTGAAAGGGTAATTTGACCCCCAAAGGGGTTCCGACCCCCAGGTTGAGAACCACTGGTTTAGCAGATCCTTTATTGAGCAGGGGGTTGGACTCGATGACCCTAGAGGTCCCTTCCAACTCTATAATTCTATGATTCTAAATATGGCAAACTGCTCCACCCTTGTGCAAGTGAAGGCTGTCCCACAGACAGCATGAACCTGCAAAATGGAAGCAAACCCTGCCAAAGTAGTGGGAAAATGCTTTCTCCCATAGAGCAAGACTGTGTTTCCACACTTGATGACTTTTTTCAGCACATCTAAACACAGTCTGTGTGTGACATTTTCAGTTCACCAAGTGCAGTTTTCTCATGACTGTGGCCTATTCTCACTTATGGGTTCCGCAAGAACACAAGTATTTCTGCAAGTTCTCAGCAACGTCTGATTGAGCTCTGAAGGCTGTATCCCAACTGTGCATTTATTGATATTAAGTTTGCACATTTCTTTTTCTGTGTTCCCTTTGATTGCTCATTTAATGCATATATTTCATATTCTTTTTGAGATTTTTAAATGCTCCTTTAGTTAAAAGATCCTTGAACTATGGAAGTTTTTTAAAGAATTAAAATATTCTCACAAGGTTTTGTATTTTTCAGACTGGACATTTCTCACTGGTTGCAGTTTTGGAGCTGTTATGCCATATTCCATAGTTCTTCAGCAAACCTGAGGTTTTGGCTAGAACTATGAAATGTCAAATGCAACCGAAGAACAATCAAATACGGCATAACCACCTACATTTGATGCCTGTATTACGTAGGACTCCCTTACTTTCAGAGTTTCACAGAGCAATGGTAGCAGAAAGCACTGAATTTCTGTCATTTTCTCTCTCCCAGTTCCTTGCAAATAGGTGTGTATTGTCCAGAATAACTCTGCCCACTGATCCAGATTGTATGAAGGTGTGAGTCTGATTAGCACTATTTGCACTGACAGTCCTGATGTGGCCTATGTTTCCCTGTGGCAGAAAAGCTCATGTGAGCTTTGCAGGAACCACCCACCAACTCACCATGCCTCCAAAGGCCTGGGAAAGCTTTTTGGTAGTATGCTATGATGTGCTGTTGAAAAGCATCCTCAGGTAGTCCTAGAAGATGGAGGCATGTTATCTGCACTTCTGTATTCTGGAACAAGGTCCTTAGTTCCTCTGCCAATGGTAATTAAAAGATACTACAGCCATCTGGATTAAGGGGCTCTTAATCCAGATCCTGTTCTCTCTAGTACAGACAGAGCAGGACCAATGAGGGAATCTGCCTCTTTGATCCGGGTTAACATGCAGATGAGGAGGCCCAGGATCTTGACTAAGAGGCTCTTATTCCAGATCAAAGGTAAGTGCAGAGATTCATTTGAACAGATTATGTAACCCTGTTTTTAAAGTTTACTAATATCTGTCCAAACACTCTACGTCTGTGCGGTTACCTCTGTGAGAACAACAAAAAAGCCGCTTAAAGATTTAAGCCTTATCCAGGACAACAGTTTTTGATAACAGCTTATGTGACAAACAACCGGCGACATGGAATTCTTATAATTTTTGAGTAATGTGCTACAGGCAACAGCGTGAGATGAAAAGATCCCTCACTGGAAATACACGCTACTGGTAATTTTCTTCAATCTACAACTTCCAGTCACATCCAATGGATATTCAGACTGTTTTCTGAAAGGGGAATAGGACAGTTTGCGGTAATCAGCTTGGTTTTTCTGTCAAATTTTATTTCCTTTCAGAACCCTTTCATAAGGGCTTTAAAAAAAAGGTAAATCACCAGCCTTTGGACAGAAAGATTTACATCTCCCTCACCCTCTGCATGGCAAAAAAGATAGTATTTGATCAGAAAGATGCTTTGTGGTACTAGAATGAATAATGTATTAAAGCAATTAGTCCAGGCAAACCTCTTCATATCTCTTTTGCATGCATCTGGACGAGCGCACGCACATGCACAGAGAGGAGGAAAGAGAGATGCATTGATTTACCAAGGCTTCCAGGATGCCTAGCACTGTGGAAATCTTGTTAGAAAGCAAGAACCAAAGTAATGAGTACTGACATTTGGTTTGCATCTCATTTAACAGACCACCACCTGTTTTTTAATGAGCATGCATGCACCAAACTTTGCTCTGTAGTGATCAGCCTGGAAATGCTAAGGCATCTTGATTTCTCTCCAAGAGAATCCCCCAGCCCTGCGGCACTTGTAATTCCACAGGAGTTCTCAAGAAGTTACCAAATTCCTAAGGGCATCTACCATCCTTCATATTCCTTGCAGATAATTACAGGCTATAAATTCCTGCCCTGTTTTTGCATAGTCACTGCGCTATCCCATGCTAAGCAGACCAGCCCGCTCTGGGGTGGACTGGTCTACGGCACGCTAAGGGCTACCTGCACACAATTCACCCTGTGATCGCCCACCTCGCAAAGCCTTTCGGAGAAAAGTTTCTAGGGGGACCCTTTTTGGTGGCGGACCTTTTTGGCACCACTTCCTGTAGCCCTGCTGAAAAGGGCCACCCCATCATATTCTTGCCTTTGAATACTCAAGAGAGATACTTTGGTCAATAATATAAAGTGTGCATCCTCTAGTGGTGCAATTTTTAAATGAACTTGGCTAGGATCCATGAGTTTTTCAGTTTAAATCCCTGCTCTCTCATGGAAACTTATTAAGTCTTCCCAGGAATGGGTCAAACAGCATCACAGTGTTAGGACACAGGAACTTAAAAGAAGCCCTGTTGGATCAGGCCACAGCCCATCTAATCCTACACCCTACCTCACAAGGTGTCCATCCCTTGCTTCAGGGCATTCTCAAGCAGAAAACAATCTCCAGCCTGGATACAGTGTCTAGGCATCCATTCCAGTAGCCATTGATACACCTATCCTATGCGGATTTGCCTAACCCTTTCTTAAAGCTCCTCAGGTAATAAATTCCAAAGGCCTATGACCTGCTGGGTGAAAGAAAGTCTTCCCTTTATTGGTCCTAATGTTCCTGCCCAGCAACTTCATAGAGAGACCTCTTGTTCTATGATGTGCAACACAGAAAATAATTTTTCTCTATCCACCTTTCCTATACCAGCCACCCTACCCCCTTGCAGCATCACACCTGGGAAAGGGTGTGCATGCTACTGACCAGAAGCTCCCAGATGCTCCAGGACAGTGATGGCAGCATGGCATGCAGACAGGCCCCTCCAGAAGCAGCTGGAAGATCTCCTGCACTATAAGTGTGAACAGGCCCTTAGTCTGTTTTTGAATGACGTGACTGGAGAACACATGAATCAATACACATCCCTGAAGCAATTCCTTACAGTAATAGCCTTGTGGTTCCATTACACAAGACCCAGCTTATCTGAATGGCCAGTTCATAATTCATACATCCACAGTCTTTGAAAAGAACAGAAGTTCCACATCTGAAAAGCCTACAGGGAGATAAGACAGGAGATAAGACAGTTACCTCAGGGCCCGTTCGCACTTAATTCAGTGGGTAGTATAACAATACGATCCCACAGCAGTGAAAATCAGTGGCGGAAGAAAGCAGAAGAAAGCATCTGCTCTTCAAGTGGTGGTGCAGTCCCCAACCCGACCACCAGCGCTTGAAGTGCAGACGGCCCAGGACCAGACTGGATGGATCACCATGGCAACAGTCGCTGCAACATCCAGTGCGTGCTAGGACATTGCCATGGTGATCAGCCATGGTGCATGACTACACAGCGACAGCCACACCTATAAGAGATTGCGAATGTTGCAACCAGGAGCTCACCAGCTGCTAATGTAGATCAGGGGAACTGGAGGGAGCTCTCAGATGCTCCAGGATAGCGGTGACAGTGTGGAGTGCAAACAGACCTCCCCTGAAAACCTATGTGAGGGAAGGCCCTCAAACTGGATTAATGATCTGTTTTGCTAGGATACTTTTAATAGGAGAATCCAGGGCCTAAAACATGTGTTCCAGAATAGAACACAACTCCCCCCCCACAAGCCCTCCTCAATGGACGATCATCCCACCCAAAACTATCATTGTCATTGTTCCAAAAACATTACAAAATGAGAAGTGAAGAGGGCTTTAGAAAAAGATGTGATGTAAAGGAGGCTGCTGTAAGTTGTATTACGCAACTTCATATTGTCACTCTTTCAAGCTGTTCCCAGGATGACAATTACTTCCCATTAAACCAAGTTTCCTGCCTCCGGCACTGAGACATTTTATATATGGAGCAGATGGAGCATGTGTCCTAGCTCCAAGGAGAACTACAGTGGCATTTGTGTTGAATTTCCCTTCTTCTGAACCATGTACAGAATGTGACATGACTTTTTTTCGAAAGACAAATTTCAAAGGACTGTGGATTGCAAGCAGTCAGAGGTATAAGAAACCAGAAAATAGTCCAAGTGCAGTGGCAAAATGGTGATATACCTCTTAATGCAGTAATGAGAAGCCTTTAAAAACAACCTTTCTGATGAATACTGCCGCTCCAAGGACAATTTAGCATGTTTAAATAGACATGGGCATTTGAAGACAAACCATTTCACACAGGATTCCAAATTACCATGTCCATAAGAGGTTCAAGAAGTCAGAAAACACTACAAATATACATCCCATTTTTCTTCTGTCACAGATGTTATTCAATAAGCCCCATCAGTGGATTCCACAACAGTCATATTTGAAATCTCATGTTAACTGAGCACAAACGCACGCAAAAGATGAGTATAAAAGAGGTCAAACTAAAATTCCCTTCAGTCCACATCCACTTATGCCAATTTCACCCCAAGTTTTATTTGCTTTTATTGCCTTTTTGATTGACAAGGGGTGAAACTCCATTATGAACCTATGAACATTCTGTGGCTGTTCAGTCAAGAACCAGGTTATTTGCCCAATTTATGGAAGGTCAGTTCAGATATTATATCTGTGTTCATGATTTTGCTGCTAGGGAGAGACGGAAAAGAACTGTAGTGTATAAAATCATGCATTGCACACCACTAGAACCAGGGAATACGCTATGAAGCTGATGGACAGGAGAAGAGTTAGATCAGACAAGGTATTTTTTCACCCAGAGGGTCACCAGTCTATAGAATTTGCTATCAGAGGATATAGTAACAGCAACCAGTCTAGATAGCTTTAAGAAAGGATTAGTCAAATTCATAGAAGACACATGTATCAGTGGCTACTAGAATGGATGCCTAGGTACTTCCTCCAGGCTGAAGAAGCAGGCAGGATGCCTCTCAAGGCCATCTGCAAGAATTCAAGAACATGTGAAGGTTTTGCCCTTGTTTTCTGCTTGGGATGACCACAAGCAACTGGTGGGCCACTTTGTGAGACAGAATATGGGCTGTGGTCCAATCTAGTAGGTCCTCTTATGTTCTTGATAATTTGCACACATAGATCACGGATAGGGATCACATAGTACCAAAACACCCAGGGGTCCAGGGGTTCTGAAACATGTAAGAAGTCTGCTAGTCACCAGAAGAAGGTAACAGATGGAGCGTACTTCAGCTCCCATTACCCACAGCCAGCATAGCAGATGATTAGAGAGATAGGAGTTGCAGCACAACATTAGAAAGACATGAATTTCCCACATCTGTGTCACACAAGAGGTGAGGCAGAGATGAAATTAGGTTGGGATGGGAACTGGTATTGGAATTGCTGGACTGCAGCGTTAGCACAACTTCACTAACAAACATAACAGAAACTATCTTCTATTTTGTGACTTCTGAGAGTATTTGCCCCTCGCCTGCTCCCCAGACAAGAAGACGGCCATCTTGTGATTCCTACCCTTGTGATTGCTCCACATGCACCTGCCAAAGCCTGGTAGGAAAAAACTGTCTTGTACCTTTGATGTATTCTCACACAAGGTATTGGTACAATGGGGAACCCTGAGAGCCCTGACTGTATCTGAGAGAACAGCATGTTTTTCTGGACAGAGCTGCCATGATTGATTCATCCAGCAAACAGGCATGGAGGTCGAAACAGGCAGTAATTGTGTGACGAGAATTTCCTGCATTATCGCCTCCTAGTAAGATACCTGGCTGCTGTCTAGAGATGGACCTACTCTTAATGCTGTTCTAGTTTTAGTTTATAATTTTCTGGATATTACTGTATCTGTATTGTTTATTGTTTGCCCCTTATGTGCTCCTAGAACCACAAATATGTTTGTTTTAAATACATAAATGAATAGATTAACTATTAACTAAACCAGGGACATGGCCCTATTAGTTCACATCCAGCAAAAGTTCACCTAGGCATTAATGCAGAAAACAACAAGCATCATTTAAACCACAAGCAAAACTAAACTGTCACAAATGGCCTTTCATAATGGGATCAGTTACTTTAAAAAAAGACTAAATGGGGAGATTGGAAAAAATAAGGTACTTGGTCAAAATACGCTTTTTATAGGGAAAATTAATGAAAGGAAAAGAAGACAGGATGCTACAGTGACGACAACTGCTCTTTTTAATTCATTAAATATGTGACGGTGACATCTGCTAGAAGTGACATTTAAGGAATCCAGCACTCCAACAGAATCTTCTATCAGTGGCTGAATTCTATTAGTTTATTATTTGTGTTAAAATATTTGAATTACGTCTTTGTAGCTCAGTCCTGGACCAGATATGGAAAGCACCTACAACGTATTCAGCACAAAGCAAATATGGTAATTCTCTAAATCACATCCAATTACTAACATGTTGCAACAGAGCAAAAGCTTGGTCACAGATTTTGCTTCAAGCCTCTCGTTAGACCACAAATAAGTCTCAGGTAACTCTCTGCACCTTAGTCTATGTACCAATCAAGGCCTGTTGTGGTTTCAAAGATCACGTATCAGAGTGGAGCTCCAGCCTCAGAACCACAGAACCAGCAGAAAATAATAATGCAGGATCCAGCATCCATAGGTACATTCTACTAGTCCAACAGATTAGGATACACTATTAAGAAATGTGTAAAATGCCTCCAGAAAATGGTCTCCCAATTATTGTTTAGTCGCTGAGTCATGTCCAACTCTTCATGTCCCCATGGGCCTCAGCAAACCAGGCTCTTCTGTCCTCTGCTGTGTCCCAGGAACTGGTCCTTGAAGCACACTGGTCCCATCCTGTTTTGGATTCTAATGGCTCATACCATTATGATTCACACCATGCGAAGTTGATGAAGCAGGAACAGAACAAGCCCATAACAGCCACCTTCATGTCACAACTGTACCGCAGTAATTGAAGCTTCTGAACCAATATGTTTGGTACCATGAAACTGGAGCTGGCTCCTAGTGACCAGCTGATCACATCTTGGAAGATACAGAACTGGTTTGCTGTTGCCTTCTTCTGCAGAGATGCTGGGGACTGAACCGGCAACCTTCTGCTTTTAGGCAGATGTTCTATTAGTTCTATTATAGTACTGTGCTGTATCAAAAGGTTAACTGTACATGACTACAGACCTGCGGGTAAAACAACTTCAAAACTGTCATTTAAGGCTCTTTCTGCACTCGAACTTTTTTCTGGGGTTTGCTATACAGTGGTACCTTGACATACGAGTTTAATTCATTCCGTAACCTTGCTCTTATGTCAAATCGCTTGTATCTCAAAGCAGTTTTCCCATTAATCCATTCCAGCTCCCAAAACACCACCTCAGTTGTTTTTGTTATGTACTGTACTGTATTTACATACTTGTATCTCAAATCTTGCTCTCATCTCAAAGCAAAATATCACTCGCTCGGCGGCTTGTATCTCAAAACACTTGTATGTCAGGGCACTTGTATGTCGAGGTACCACTGTATTCTACAATACAGTATATCCCAGAAAAAGGCTTGGCGTCAAAAGGGCCTTAATCGGGTTATTGAGGGGAAGGGGAAATTACATGATTGTCTGTGCAGGAAGAAACTAATCTGGAACTCATTCTGCTATAGAATTTTCACTCAAAACACGGTCTACCTCAGGCAACAGCTTTTGTGGCCCTATTAAAAGCAGCTAAAATTGTTTATTTGATATATAGATATATATAATGTTTGCCACCACTATGGATGTCAGTTTTCTTCCACACGCTTGAAAAAGCTCTTGGTCTGTCGCATGCTGGAATAGGCTCAAACAAAATTTGAACTTCCATTTTTAAGGAAAGATCTCTGAGCTAAATGAAGGTTTGGTGTTCAGAAGTATCTGGGTTACTACAAGTTATAATCCAAATTCTCTGTTGGTGTTTTTAAGATTAAACTACCCAGGGGACTTAGCTAATTCGTGGTTTAGAAATGTCATATGAACAAAACTATACTGTGAATAAAAGGACTGAATAAAAGTGAAAATAGAAAGTGAAAGATATCTGCAGCCTTAGTTTCATCCAGTCCTCACTTACTTATTTCACTATATCTGGATATTCCTAAATGAGGCTTGGGTATTTGAGAATAAAGCGTATCTGAATGTGCTTTATTCCGGAATATCCAAATATAGCAGAATAAGTAAGTGATGTATGAAAGCAGCCTTAGTTGCCAAACTAATCTTATGCTGTTTCTCTTCAAAACTGAAAACATCAGAACACCTTTTGACATTTGCTAAGAGCCAAACCCTCTTTAAAAATTTCTCATCCTTCCACCCAAATTCTCTTAGCACTCATGCTACCCCCATCTACAGGAGTGAAACACCACACAGAAACTAGAATGCAGTTTCAGCAAATCCAAAGGGCTGTTGCAACATATTATGCCGTGGAACTTGGAAAGGAAAAGACGGCAGAGACCTTTCTGATGCCTACACTCCACCATTACCACCCAAGGTTCGGACAACACCCCAGGGCGACAAATGCCCCTGGATTCCAGCTTTCTCCAGGAAGCATCAGAATGCCCTTCCCTCCTCTCATCAGAGTCTAGCAGTGCCCGCAGGTTTAAAAAGCTAAAGCAGAAGTGGCCCAGTTTTGGAAATACCCGGCACAACTATCAGTAAGCAACTGGATTATTAGGACATGGACCCAATTCATTAATGAACTGATTATGGCACAAAGAGACAAGATGCAAGCATTTGAAAGTCAAAATAAATTTATTGGCAAATGGAAACCCTTCATCAAACAGGCACAAGAGACTACAGAATACAGAATCGCAGATTCACACTCTCTCCAATTTCTTAAAGATAAGCTACAAACACTATTTCCTGAACTCAATTGGTAATGGAATTAGTCGACATGATAATTTTACAGTCCTTGTTGGAGGCACAGGCTATGTGTTAATTGGAATACATTGTTTGTTTTGTCTGTAAATGTTAAAAGGTTCAAGTTCATGTTTATTAATATTTTTTTAAATAAATAAATAAATAATGCAGGTAATTCTGCTAGTGACCCATCCTTCAGATCCAAAGCAATGCAACCTGAGGGTGTTTATACCCCGATCCGCAGCTAGAGCCCTTCTGACAATACAAAACTCGCATGTCCCCTGAAAAAACAAAACCACCACCACCACCACAACAAAAACGGTTCCGCGCCCGGACTCCTTGCTATGCACCCACAAACGCGGCCCCGCCATGCTCCGGATTAGCAGGTGCAGAAGCAGCGGGCAGAGCCACCTTTTGGCCATGCCGGTCCTGCATGAGGGATGCTCTGAGGGCTCTGGGACAGCTACTCGTGGTAAACCATCCAGAAGGGCATCCTGCTCAGACCCATAATAAAAGCCAAGCCTCCTTGCTCTGCAACTTCTCTCTCATGCCTCCATCTTTCCCCCTCCTGGAAAAGAATCCAGATGTCCTGCTCCTTTTATTTTGCATCTCCATCGCCTGCGCCTTCCCTACCTCAAACGTACCCAGACCGGCCATCCTCGCCTCTGCAAGCCCCGAAAGCGCGCTGGCTGCGGCGGCTACCGGCTGGCTGGCTGGCTGGCTGGCCGGCTGGCCGGCGCCCCCTCTCCCCTTTCCCTGGAAGCCAAGGCACCCCGAGCCCGGGCGCCCACGCCCTGCGCCGCCCACCGTCCATTTGGTTCAAAGCGCCTGGCTCTGCCCCCGCTTCCCGCCATTTTATGCCCCAGCCTCTGCTACAGGACTCACTCAGCAAAGAGCCGCGGGCGTCGGGGACGAAGGAAGAGACACCCGCCCGTCCTGATTCCTCGGCCTCGCTCGCGTGCAATTGGCGGCGGCGGCGGCTGGATACTAGTCCCCCAAGCAGGCGGGCGGGCTGATGCGGACGGGGCGGGGACAACGGGCCGCGACGTGAATCCGGCTCAGGCTGAGTCTCTGGCTCCTCCCCGCTCGGCGCCTCCTCCTCCAGTCCAGTGCCTGCCTGCCTGCAGCTCCGTCCGGCGGGCGCGCCGTCTGCCCGCCGACGCCATGCGTGCGGAGAGGAGGAGCTGCCGAGCGGCGCCCACCTCTCGCCTCCTGTGGCTTCTGTGTCTGTGCCGCTGCCCCGGCCAGGAGGGACAGCCACTTGGGCTATATGTAGTAACCAAATGCATGGCCGAAGCAGCAGCAGCAGCAGCAGCAGATGCAGTCCCAGGCTGGGCGGGCGGGCGGGCGGTGGGACGCGCGTGGAAAACAGCGCCTCGCTGTGTTCAGACGTAACTAAAGGAGCGCCTCGGAGGGACAGTGGGTGACGGGCCGAGTCGGGTATTCCCATCTCGAGCCTTCTCTGAATTCCTCTTTTGTAGCACAGAATGTTCATGGGAGTAGAACAGTCCCACCTCGAAGCTGCCTTGGAAATTATCCATCTATCTGTCCATCCATCCATCTATCCATCCATCCATCTATCCATCCATCCATCTATCCATCCATCCATCCATCATTATTTATTTATTTTTGCTGTGTGTGATCACAGCTCGAGTTCAATGGGTTTTATTTTCCTGTAGGGTTCTTCGCAGCCTTAGGGGGAATATGAGGCGTAGGAGGTGAAACCGTCCTTTAAAATGTATCTCCCCAGGCCAGCACACGGCTAGGTACCTCTTTAAAGTGGGTGGTGGCGGCGGCGGGGAGGCATGTATATTTATTTATTTATAACATTTGTTTCTTGTCCTTCACCCGAAGCGAGTCACAGCAAGATAAACGCTAAAACATATTTTAAAAATGTAACTCATATACTGTAGCTTGTCTGCAGAACATAAGGTGACTTGTCTTCTGCAGGGAGAAAAGGTTTAGATGACATGTAGGGTCGCTTTGTTTTTTGTTAAGGCTGCCCGACTTAGGAAATCATTCATTGAGTTGAATGGGGTGTCCTGAAAGGGTGATGGGGACAGATAAAGATGTTATTTTTGTTTCTCAGTTTTATCCTTGTATGTTTTATATGATCTTATATTTTGTAAACTTGTGAACATGATATGGACAAGTGACTAATCAATAAAGTTCATTTCATGTAGCTTATCTAAAAAGCTTTCATCAGTTGCTGTTCATGTCCAGTAAGATTTCCTAATTATAGGACAATGCACCCAGTTCAGCTCTTAAAAATGTTTTCATTTTCCTTTTTTTAATATTTCATGTTAACCTCTTTTTGATATTTTGATGTGAAGCAGTATAGAAATATTTTGAATAAGTACTTATTTTGAATAAATAATTATTCAGGGTAGTAAAAACCAAAAAAGATTGCCAGGAGCTCCACAGGGATCTCTTAGCATTGGGTGAGTGGGCAACCAAGTGGCAAATGTGCTTTAATTTTAACAAGTGCAAAATAATGCACATCGGGGCCAAAAATCCAAATTATGCATATAAACTGATGGGGTCTGAGGGTTTTGGTGGACAGCTCAATGAAGGTGTCGACCCAGTGCACAGCAGCAGTGAAAAAAGCAAATTCGATGCTGGGAATAATTAGGAAGGGAATAGAAAATAAGTCAGCGAGTGTCATTTTGCCTCTTTATAAATCTATGGTGAGGCCACATTTGGAATATTGTGTACAATTCTGGTCACCACACCTCAAAAAGGATATTGTGGAACTAGAGAAGGTGCAGAGAAGGGCAACCAGAATGATTCAAGGGTCTGGAACACCTCCCTTACAAAATCAGGCTGCAATGTCTAGGCCTCTTCAGTCTGGAGAGACAGCGTTTAAGAGGGGACCTGATAGAAGTATATAAAATTATGCATAATATAGAAAAGGTAGATAGATAAAATTTCTTTTCTCTGTCGCACAACACTAGAACCAGGGGGCTCTCTATGAAGCTGATGGGTAGGAGAGTCAAATCCAACAAAGGGAAGTATTTCTTCACCCAAAGGGTCATCGGTTTATGGAATGTGCTGCCGGAAGAGGTAGTGACAGCTACCAGGCTAGATGGCATTAAGGTAGGGTTCGACAAATTTATGGATGACAGATGTATGAATGGCTACTAGAATGAATGCCTAGGTGTATCTTTCAGGCTGGGAGGGGGGAAGCGGGGCGCTTCTAAGGTAATTTGCTGGGATTCAAGAGCAGGAAAAGGTTTGTCCTTGTCTCTGCTTGAGATGCCCATGAGCATTTGGTGGGCCACTGTGTGCGACAGGATCCTGGACAAGATGGGCTGTGGCCTGATCCAGCAGGGCTTCTCTTATGTTCTTATGTATGGGATGAAAAACAGGGGCAGCAGCAACCTGCACATTGAATCTGCAAGGCAGTGGAAGGATGATCAAGGTGCTGGGAAAAGCTTTGATCTGATCTCTCCTATGGTGCTTTCATAGCAGCCCAAAAGAAGAAGAAGAGTTGGGTTTTCCACCCCACTTTTCTCACCCATTTAAGGGGACTCAAAGCGGCTGACAATGCTTTCTATTCTCCCCACAACAGAACACCCTGTGAGGTGGGTGGGGCTGTGAGAGCTCAGAAAAGAGCTGTGACTAGCCCAAGGTTGCCCAACTGGGTTCATGTAGGAGTGCAGAATCAAACCCAGTATTCCCAGATAAGAGTTCAGCTCCCTAACCACTAGAAAAAACTGGCTTTTCCTTGGGCTGGATCCAGACATCAGTTACTTCTGCTATATTTGGATATTCCTGAGCATGGATAGCAGAATAAATAACCAATGTCTGGATACAGCCTAGCCTTTCTTCCTCCCCCATCACCTTGCTCTCCTGCTCTGAGACTCACTGTTGCAATTAAGTTTTTCTTTTCATTGACCTTTTTTGTTAGAGGCAGGATTGTTGCTTCATATCAAAGAATCATAGGCTGTGTTAAGTCTTAAAAAAATGTACCCTTAACAGATACCTCAGATATTGGCTGCATCCATATTGCAGGAATACTTCGCAGGTACTGTGGAACAGCTATCAATGTTCCAGAGAGGATTTATGATGCTCCGCAGCCCCTGGAAAGTAAAGTCAGATGCACCAAAGTAAGAGAACCCTAGCTGCATGAGCATCAGCTGTGAATTTTTTTTTTTAAAAAAATAAAAATTAATAGAAGAAAAAATTATTTAAAAGACTGGAGACCCTACATTGAATTTCTACAAGAAGAAGGATTAACAGCAGCGGGTTTCAATTGACTCTTCTTTTCAAGGAACAGCCGAATTGGAAGACACTAGAACTACAGGATAAGATCCTGGGAAAACGGAGGAAGTCACCAGTTGTGAAAAATGGACGATTATACGTTAATTGGGAAAAAGGGGTAATAATGAACCCTGAAGTTTTAGTATATTGTAGTATCAAAAATAAATAAATAAAAAATTAATAGAAGAGCATCAGCTGTGACGTTTCCTTCCCTCCAAAATTTCCCACGTGTTTGGATAAACCCTGCAAGATTTCATGAGAGTTCACCCTCCCTTGAGAACATGCAGACCTGTCAGGGACGGAGGGACTCCTACATGGTAAGAATAGCCTTCCTTGCTGCTTTGGAGGTTTGGGAGAACTAGGGAACAATTTCTTCTTCCAGAGCTCCTTTATTTCATAGTAAAGGTATAGCATTTTTAATTTATGTCTGGAGGCACCATTGTGTGCCCCTCATGTTCCCAACCCTTCTCTAATCCACCTTTTCAAACACAGGATATTCATAAGACGGGAGTGGCAGAGTGGTGTGTGAACATTCCCCTCATAGAGCTGTCTCTCGCCTACCTCAGGCTTTTTCTGCTGTGTCCAATCACAGCCATAGAGTTGGAAGAGATCTCTGGGGTCTTCAACCCCCTCAATGCAGGATTCAATATAGACCATTCCAGACAAAAGACAATCCAGTCCGGGCTTGAAGGCCTCCAGTGAAAGGAACTTACCATTTTGTAAGGAAATCTATTCCACTGATTGACAGCTCTTACTGTTCAAAGTTTTTTCTAATGGCCTTGATGTTTCATCCCATTGGTTATAGTCTTGCCCTCTGAGGGAAGTGAGAATAGCTTCAATACCTTTGAAACGTGAAAGTTCTTCAGGTATCTGAAGACAGCTATCATATTCTCCTCTCAGTCTTCTGAAGATACCAAGGCCTACTAAACGTCTGCATAGGATCTGGTCTCCGGTCCTTTTACCATCTTGGTAGCTCCCCTTTGAACTTACTTCTGTTTGTCAGTATCTTTTTTTTAACAAAGGTGCACAAAACAACACAATTTGATGCCCTTAAATCTTAACCTTCATTTGCAAGACTTAAGGCAGAACTAAAAGTTGCCATTCTTTCAGCTGAGACAACGTGCCATTTCAAAGCTGCTGAGATGGCAGTTGAAAAAAATTTGGTTTGATGGAGACACCCTGCGGTCCCATTGCTTCTTTTCTCATCTCCATTTAGCTAATGGTCATAACCTCTCCTGTGAGGTTACTGGATTTTGCTCTTTGTGTATTACTTGCATTTGGAAGTGCACAAATTATAATAGATTGTTAGCTGAGCTAATGAGCCTACTTTAGAATGAGCTAATCATCAGCTATTGTGTGCATTCTTTTGAATTATAGTCCAAAATGATTATTTAAACTGATTTCTTCTTCCTTTTCATGCCATAATGCTAAATTCGAAGAATCATTATGAAGGTTTCAAGTAAATAATGCACAAATAAAAGGGGAGGGAACTTTGGATTGGCAGCATGGTTATTCTTGGTCCTCAAAACTAAATTGTTCCCATCAGCAAGGCTTTGGCATATTCAGTCTGGAGAGAAAAGAAACCGAGGGATTGACGCCCATCACCCTTTGGGTACATGAAATGCAAGTATCTGTTCATTAATTAGTGAGCCTGCTAGCTAAGTTCTAAAGAAGAGAATTGGATCCTTTCTGGTTCAGTCTATCATGTAGACTATGGGCCTCCCTTCTGCAGTGTAGACCAGTAGAAGGAGAGTCCCACCCACTGCTGGTGTGTGCTGTCTGCATAGGACACAGCATAATCTAGCTCAGGGGTTCCTTGATTTGGGTCTACAGTAGATCTAATTAAACAAGTCTACCAATGGACCAGCAGCCCCCGATTGAGAGCACTATCAAGGGATCCATTTCATTCCTAGCCTTTGGGGGCTCACAGAGGTGAGCCCTGAAATTTGTGTGAGCTTCAGGGCTAGTGTAGGGGCTGGTCTGGACTAGTGCCATTATGCATGTGGTACTTCCAAACCATGCCATGCTGTGATCTGGACCAGCAGGCCTTCCTCTTCCAACCCCACTGATCCTGATCCTGATCTTTTTGTTCGGAAAGGCCTTTGGACATGTAACTTGAAAATATTTCGATTGCCAGGAACAAGGGGGAAATATAGTAATCAGGACTCATTTCCCCCTGAAAACTGTACAAAGGGTGGAGGTATGGGCCAGCACAGTGCCATCTACATTGAAGACACTGATCCAGTCAATGCCTCCCCACAGATGTGAAGCGTGCACAAATTCTGCAGCCCTCCTGTACATCTCCAACAGCTAGGAATGAAAGTTTCTAGCCTCAGGGCTTGGGGGGGGGGTATTTTTTGATGGCACACTGTGGCACGCCACTGAAAAACAGCCCAGCTGTAGTCCTAGATCAAGGAGGTATGTCATCTTAAGAGCAAGAACCATAAACAAAATAAATTGGATTGAGTGATGCTGGAGATTAAAAAAAAACATGGGTGGGGCAATGGCAGTGCCCAGGGGCTAGCCTCCATGTGGGGACAAGGTTTTTCTGTGGAAAAGGGAAGGGGTCAGATTACATGTGGCAAGATGTGGCAACTGCAGGGATAGGACGTAACTCACACAGGACAATAAGGCCCGGTTCCCATTACAAGCTTAAAACGGTTTTCCTAAACTGAAATAATACAACTGGATGCTAACACGAATTTGCCTGATCCCATTACTTTCAACTTAATCGCCTTCGATCCAGATTCTGAGGATCATATGTGGCGTATGTGACTCAAGGGGGGACTCAAGTGGCTACTTTCTAAAAGCTGCTTTTCGGGGCTGCCCCCCCCTCTTCCTCCTGGCATGAATGCACCACCTATAAGGGAGCCTGGCTGGGTGGCTGCCGTTTGCCTGGATGGATGAAAAACAGCACCGGGCAGCCAGCGATTCCCCTTTCTGCTGGTCCATTGGTAGCTTCTTTCCTTTCCTTTCCCTTTCAAAAGGTCAGAACTCCAAAGAGCCAGAACTGCGCAAAACTGCAACATTGTTATCAGGTGTGAAATTGGTGGATTGCTACAGTGTAACTGCTGCTGTAAGGGGTGGATTTTTACAGTGAAATTACTATCTTTGGAAGCAAGCTATTGGGGTAGGGAAACCCTAAACATGCATTCTCATCTCACTAAAACTGTACCATTCCCACAGCAAGAAATGTAAAGCATTTCAAGCGCACAAACCGGAGCGAGACCTGTTGAAATGAGTGTTAACATTTACAATGCTTTTGGGCGAGTTAACATGCGGAAAGCGTGTTCAGCCAACCTGACGTGAGGACTGCGAGGGTCGAAACTGTTTCAAAACTGTTTTAACCTTGTAATGGGAACGCAGCCTAAGTCAAAGGAGAGCTACCAAGATGGTGAACGGTCTGCAAACCATGTCCTATGAGGAACGGCTTAAGGAACTAGGAATGTTTAGTCTAACAAAAAGAAGACTGAGAGGAGACATAATAGCTGTCTACAAATACCTCAAGGGTTGTCACAAGGCAGAGGGATCAGCCCTGTTCTCACTCTCTCAAGGAAGGACTAGAAACAATGGGGTGAAACTGCAGGGGAAAAGATTTAGTTTAGATGTTAGGAAAAAATTTCTAACAGTAAGAGTGATCAACCAGTGGAACAGGCTGCCACGGGAGGTGGTTGGTTCCCCTTCAATGGAGGTCTTCAAGCAGAGACTGGACAGCCATCTGTCTGAGATGGTTTAGGAGATCCTGCCTTGAGCAGGGGGTTGGACTCGATGACCCAGGAGGTCCCCTCCAACTCTACTATTCTATGATTCTATGATTCTATGATTCAATCAGTAACCTAAATACAACCCTTCCAAAGTGCAGCTGAAATTCCTTTAGGAAGCATTCCAGAGAATAACACTTTTATCAGTTTACACAATCAAGTTGGCCTAAGTGACAAAAATGTCATTATTACATTTACTGATGCTTTTGGGTGCCAGCAGAATATTACAAAACCAGGATTAGTTATAGAGTTTGCCTCCAGTTCAAACCATTATTCTTGATTGAATCTGAAATCTTTACACTCTGTCCAGCCTGGCAAGTGAAAAGGGAGGGGGAGAAGGAGAAGGAGAAGGAGAAGGCAAACTAACTTGTAGGGGTTTGTCATTTTGAACAAGATGAGGTCTGCTTGACCAAAATCCCAAGATTCCTATGGTCCTCTTTGACCTTGCCATATTAATGCCAATTGACCCCATTCATTGCTACCTACCAATATAGCAGAGCTCAAGACTCTTGCATACAAAATAACAAGTTAATTTTATGTAAAAACGGAGGGACTTTTTATCACAACAAGCAATAATTCTGGGAGTAGGATATTCCAGAATATTACTAAATAGCACAATAAATTGGAGAACTCTGGAGTCAATCCTAGCTGTCTGCAAACCTTTACAGAAGATATTTCTATATAATTTGCTTAGCAAAAATGCAGTACTAATGTGTCACTGTCTACTTCTGGTAATCAAACCTGTGCCCCTCTGCTTTCTAGACAGTTTGTTCTACAACTGTGCTACTCTATTATATTCCTTTCTGCAACGTGGTTAAAAAGATTATTCAATAATAAACAAGCAAACTAGTTGCTTTTTTAAAAGTCAAAGACTGTAAATCATAACAGATAATATAAAAAATGCAAAAATGTTTAGCAGATACTGATTTCAATGGAATGCTTAATACTGGGGAAATCACCAGACTTGATTCAGAACCATCATGCACTAGATTGCACTGAAATAGTTGTGCAAAAGTTTGATAGTAAAAGTCTGCAACTTTCACAAGTCTTTTCTTTCCCTAGTAAATTTATCCTGTACTGTAATACCAATTCATGTGGGTGTTTGTTCACATGAGCAAAACAGTAAACAGTTGCTAATTAGATCTTATAATTTAAACTGCTTAAAAATCTCATTAAGGTTTCTAGTCTAACCTAGTACCACCAGTCAGAGAAAAGTTGAATAAGGCTGGCCAAACTATGGTTCACTGCATATTGATGAACTACAGTACCCATCATTCCTTGTATCAGCCAGGTTAGATGAAGTTCATAGACATTTAGTTCAACAAAACTGTTATCGTTTATCCGCCACAGGAATTTTTATTTGCTTGATTGACAATGGACATCCCTTGGAGAAGTAGGATATTGGCTAAAAGACTCTTGCAGTAATGCATAGACTTCTCTATTTAAACTGCCTCTTCTCAGTTGGTGCCCAATAACAAAGGACTATTGAAGGACCCCAGAACCTTTGTGACAATTTGCTTTTTCACAATTATAATGCTAATCAAGAACAAATAAACAGAGCTTACAAATCAGCCTCATGCGCTCTGAAGCTTTATGGAAGACAGGACACAGGCAGGATGCCTTTAAAGGCATTTGCTGGGATTTGAGAGCAGGTGAAGGTTTTGCCCTTGTCTTCAGCTTGAGATGTCCAGAAGCAATTGGTGGACCACTGTGTGCGACAGGATGCTGGACTAGATTGGCTGTGGCC
>MTQE01001141.1:4843636-4874459 GCA_014337955.1 Aspidoscelis marmoratus | reverse complement strand
TGGACCACTGTGTGCGACAGGATGCTGGACTAGATTGGCTGTGGCCTGATTCAGCAGGGCTCCTCTTATATTCTTATTTTGGCATTAGCAATTTTGTACGCAATAATACTTAAATGTCTGGAATATGTATTCTATGCAGTACATCAAACCATTTTAAGGTGATTTCTGTATCAGTACACCTAAGCATTCTAATAAATTGAATTATTTCTTGAATGGAAGGTGATGTTCCATACTGCTTTCTACTATCCCCCCAATGTCTGGCAAACAGGGTTGAAGGTTTATCCACATAAATGCATCTTTTGCTGTTTCCACCAAATAAGATGGAATCCAGATGTCACTTACTTATTCTGTTATAATATATATCCACACGTTATTCCATAATTTCCAGTGTCTGGATGCAGCCAAGGACAAGGGTGTAGTTCCTTCCCACCACACTCCTGTGTACACTATAAAAATGAAATGCAAGTTTCTTAAGAATTTGCATTGTACAGTGGTACCTTGACATACGAGTTTAATTCGTTCCGTAACCTTGCTCTTATGTCAAATCGCTCGTATCTCAAAGCAATTTTCCCATTAATCCATTCCAGCTCCCAAAACACCACCTCAGTTGTTTTTGTTATGTACTGTACTGTATTTACATACTCGTATCTCAAATCTTGCTCTCATCTCAAAGCAAAATATCACTCGCTTGGCGGCTTGTATCTCAAAACACTTGTATGTCAGGGCACTTGTATGTCGAGGTACCACTGTATTTAAATTTGGTAGCTTTGACTTCCCAAGGTTGTTATTTTGAAATATTTATTTACATATTTATATTTATATATTTATTCATATTTTTAAAATATATATTTATATATTATACCCAAAGGTCTCAGCTCGAGTTACAGTAATTAAAACAATTAAAACAATTCACTAAAAACAAAAACAGTATCTGAAAGTGGGGATGGGAAGTTGCTTTTCCTCAGCCAAAGGCTAGGATGCATCTTTGCGAAACTTAAATGATGCATGAGTGAAGATGCTTGAGAGGAGGAGGAGAGTTGGCTTTTCTACCCTGCTTTTCTCACCCACTTAAGGGGATTCAAAGGGGCTGACAAACCTTCTGATCTTCTCCCCACAACAGATACCCTGTGAGAGCTCAGAAGAAAGCTGTGACTAGCCCAAGGTCACCCAGCTGGCTTCATGGAGGAAGGCGAAATCAAACCCGGTATTCCCAGATAATGAGTCCCGCTCCCTAACCACAAGAGAGGGAAATTATTCCATAGTGTGGGGGCTTATTATACAGTACACAAAAGAAAAGTTTTTCTAAGTATGCAGTGCTAGTTTGGGGATGCTGACTACCAAGTGTTTTATCATATCCCAGGGTGAGGGGATGACACTTTTTTTTCTTTAAATGCTTTATTAATTATTCCATCAATATATAACACAGAATTCATCTTCCATCACACTTTTTTTTTATTTTGTAAAGGGACGAGCCATGTTTTGTTCCACTTCCATTCCAGTTTATAAGCTGTCACATTATCAATGCACCGATATTCACTGATCCACGCGAATGCACATTGGATCCCAATGCAGTCAGTCATAAGCTTGCTTCTGCAGGCGAGGCGCAAGGGAAGGAAGTGAGCAAGTTAGGAAGAAGAAGAAGAAGAAAAAGAGCAGAATCCGCATTCCTGGGCGCTTCTTGATGTGACGTCAGAGCGGGCGAAGGCAGAAAGCAGTAGTAGTAACACACACTGTTCTTCTTGAGGGCATAAAACCGTGCCCAACCCCTGGCGGAAGTAGAGAGTAAATGTCGTGACGTCAACATCGAGGGACTAGTCGGAGAGTCGGTCCATTCTCTCCTCGTTTCCTCCCCTACCGGGGGCCCTCGCAGCTGCAGTCTCCCTGTTGCTAGGCAACAGTGGAGCACGCCCGGCATCCGGGGGGGGGGGAATGGGCGTGCGGCGTAAGGGTTACGTTGCGACGACGAGGCGCGCCGCTGCCACTGCCGCTCGGGGTTAAGGGCAAATTAAAGATGGCGGCGGCGGGGCCCGTGAGCCGGGGCTTGTGGCGGTGGGCGCAGCAAGCGAGAGCGAGTCGGTTCCCTGCACTGACTCGGCGGCGGGGCTTTCACAGCTCGGCGCCTGCTAGTGCTCAGGTACGGGAGCCCGTGCGGTTGGGGGAGCCAAGGAAACCCTTCGGGCAAGGTTAAAACTGTGCTAGTTATTAAGAAGGTTAAAGAGGGGCTGTTTCCCAAAAAGAAGCCCTAGCATGATTTTTGAGGATGCTCTCCCATACTGTGCCTTAAGATCTGGAGGGGAGGCCCTCTCGGTTGCCCCACCACCTTCAGTAGTAATAGGGGTGGGCACCCGGGAGAGGGCCTTCTCAGTGATGGCCCCCCAGACTATGCAACATAACCCCCCCCCCGTTGAGGTACATAAATTACCTTTATTGCACAGGTTTAGGAAGACAGTGAAGATGCACCTTTGTGTCCTGCCCTTTGGTTAAATGGGGATACACTTTCCCTTCCTATTTGCAGGTGCTACTGTTTTAATACATACTGTACTGTTATTGTTTTAATAACGATTGTGTGTAAATGAAGCATCCCAGGGACATTGAGGTGTTTGCATGCCCTGCTCCTGAGTCAGCTGGGAGGTGCCCTGTGGGACCTGCGTGAATGAGTTTGAGTTTTATTGAAGCTGAAATTGTCTTTGTAATATTACAGTTTTGAAAATCACAGAAGTTTGATTAAAGCAGGAAAGTTCATGGTAGTTGTCATCAAAAAATCTCTTTGGCCTTGACTGATTTATCTGTGACATATTTCAAGTCAGAACGTTTTATCCAGTGTGGTAGCCACTTTTGTGGTAATGTTAGTCATGTATCTCAAGGTTTAGTTATTTATTAAGGGGAAATGATTTTATCTAGGAGATTTTGTTATCCCGTATTGCACACTTTATGCATTATTATTAATGTTAGTTGCTTTGTTAGAATTTTTAGGTTATATACTCCTTGTTTATCACAGAAATACAGGTATGTACATGAAGAGTTTAATAAAGATCTTTTATTGGCTGTCTGTGAAGGATGATTGACTGAGCAAACCCCTTAACACCTCTTTTTCTATAGTACTATTTGCTGACAATATGCGAAACGGAACAGAGTTTTTGGGTGTTTTTCCACTCACTAGAAGTACCCATTAAGTACCCATTAATGGGTACTTAATGGGTACTTTTAGTGACAGTGGAAAAACACACTTTGATTCAAAAGTAAGGGTACTGTCCAGTATAGCTGTGCTTTAGAAAACTGACTTGCAACTGATTTTATCTGCAAGATTGGTGTGACCATGTGTTGAGTTTGGTATTCCTAAATAATCTGCATCTAAGAGAAAACATCAAAGCCAGACAAATGGGGGGTCTCACATGAAAGATACCCTTCATTCCTTTTTCTCTCTCCGTTGGGGAGATTTCATATGAGTGCATGAAAAAATATTTAAAACATTTATATTCTGTGTTTCTGCTGAAGAACTCAAGGTTTTAACAACACAGATGGTGCATAGTAAAATTGTGATCTAAACTTATATCTTCTCTATAGGTAACTGTCCGTGATGCTTTAAACCAGGCATTGGATGAAGAACTGGAGCGGGATGAGAAGGTTTTCTTGCTAGGGGAAGAAGTTGCTCAGTATGATGGTGCATATAAGGTAAGGATGCTATCACTGCAGTACTTGGAAAGACATAGGCCCTGTTTACATGGAGGGAATATAGAACTGCTTTGGTGCTGTTGCGTCTGGAGTTGCTTCATGTATCTGAGGCAACTCCACCATAGCCTGATTTTCCTCCCCGCCAAAAAAACTAGTGTTGGAAAACCCAGCACTGATCATGGGTTTTCCAGCAATAACATGTTTACTTTCCTTTCTGGGTGGAGCTGCCATGGTTGTTCCCTCCAGAACACACGTGTGGAGGCTGAAACAGGTGTCCTTGCACTTGTGGAGGTGCCAGTGAGTCCAGATGCATATGTCGGGTCTAGCTAATAGGCAGTAATTTCGTGGAGAGAATGTCTGGAGGCAGCAGTAATTGTAGCAGTTCTTAAAAGATATAAATGATGACAACTTCACCCCTGTCTTTAAACCTACAGATTAGCAGAGGACTTTGGAAGAAATATGGTGACAAGAGGGTAATAGACACGCCTATATCAGAGGTACGAAAGCAGAAGGTGCTTTAATTTGTTCGTTTTGTCCCTTTAGATTTTATCAGGCTGCAGTAAGAGCCCCCTGACTGCAGTATCTTGAAATGTATTTACACGTAATCTAAG
The DNA here is from genome assembly GCA_014337955.1 of Aspidoscelis marmoratus. Lineage (NCBI taxonomy): Eukaryota > Metazoa > Chordata > Lepidosauria > Squamata > Teiidae > Aspidoscelis > Aspidoscelis marmoratus. Next base: position 4,870,176 of record MTQE01001141.1, on the reverse strand, counting down.
GAAGTTAAATTGGATTTATCCTTGTTCTAAGATGCCATAGAGTATGTTGCCGCGAGAGCCCTTTGAACCCTCTGAAAGATATATTTAAAATATTGTGATTAAAGCTTTAGTCTTTATCTCATTTTATTCTTTTCCCTTCAGATGGGGTTTACAGGAATTGCTGTAGGTGCAGCCATGGTATGTGTCTTTTTGTATGCGTCAAATATATTAAACATTTACAACACAATGACAGTAGCCATTAACAAAATTATTTCGTGTTAACAGGCTGGCTTGAGACCCGTTTGTGAATTCATGACCTTCAACTTCTCCATGCAAGCTATCGATCAGATTATAAACTCAGCTGCCAAAACATACTACATGTCTGCTGGTTTAGTATCTGTTCCCATTGTCTTCAGAGGTCCAAATGGAGCCTCGGCAGGGGTAGCTGCCCAGCATTCCCAGTGCTTTGCATCCTGGTATGGACACTGTCCTGGGCTGAAGGTAGTCAGCCCTTGGAGTGCTGAGGATGCCAAAGGTCTCCTGAAAGCATCAATCCGGGATAATAATCCAGGTGAGAGATACATAGTGTGATTGTGCAACGCTCACATGATTAGCTTCTTGGGCTGTATCTGCATTTAGGGCTGTCTGCAGATCATTTGGTTTCAGGTGCAGATCTGTCTTGTAACTGTGCTCAGCTTTCCACATTTCCTGTAAACCATTTTGAGAATGGAAAGTGGCACATCAGTGGTTTAAATAAGTAAAATAAGAAGGGAATACTTATCTTTTTGCTATAATTTCTGGCATTTTCCACACCTAGGAGCTCATCTCCCCTTCCTCTTTTACACATTTCAAATAATAACCCACTATGTTCCTGTGACCTGCTGTAGTCTGGACCAGCATGCAGATGGCATGCCCCTATTCTGGGATTTAATCTAGAGAAAGGTCCTATGCAGGAAGAGTCTCAAATTCTGCTTTGCCTCCTCTTTGTCTAGCCTATTATAATATTTGCTTTTGGATGTGATTTCAGTATTGTATTTTAATTGTTAATTTGTATTAAAATGGTATAGGAACACAGTAAGAATGTTTCAGTTCCTTAAAAAAAATCCCTGTGCTTTAAGATCAGATATGCAACAGGATATTAATCCTAGAGAATGTGGGAATTAGTTTTAAAGAACAGTAGCTTCATGAACATCTTTGAACAATTTGGTATTTAGAAAATAGAGTAAATGTCAAATGCCTTTGAAGGCTCGGGGCTCTGCTGTTGAGAGTCAGTATTTTTATTTATTAGCATTTTTATCCTGACCTATATCCAAGGGTCTCAGGGTGGGTTACAACATATAAAATGAACCCATCAAAGCCAGTAACATATTAAACATATTAAAACCACAGCAGTTTGTTTTTGGGGAGGAAAAGGCTGTTCCTTTACTTAGCCAAAGACAAGGGTAAAGAGTTGTGTCTTCACAGTTAGTCTAAACACGTAGCATGAAGGTGCCTAGTGTACCTCAGGAGGGAGACTATTCCACAGTCTGGGAGCCACCACTGAAAAGATCCTATCTCAGGTATATTATCTGGAATTTCAGTTTGGTGTCCATTGAGACTGGTGAGGAGGAAGGCAATGAAGCTTAAAGGAAGTGGTACCACAGCTCAGAATGGGCACATGCACTGGTTTGTCTTGGCTACAGCCTACCTTAGTTCAGGCTAGTTTGGCTGTGTGCCAAGCCAAGAAGCAAGTGGTAAACTTCAGTGACTTATAATTACTTCTCATCAAATCACTCTTCCCAACTTGGTAGTTCAAATGGTTGACAAACCTGTGAACATAAGAACATAAGAGGAGCCCTGCTGGATCAGGCCACAGCCCTAGTCCAGCATCCTGTCAAACACAGTGACCCACCAATTGTCCATGATCATCTCAAGCAGAGACAAGGGCAAACCTTCACCTGCTCTTGAATCCCAGCAAATGGCCTTAGAGGCATCCTGCTTGTCCTCCCAGCCTGAAAGATGCACTTAGGCATCTGACTAGTTGACAGACTGCAGTGAGTCGTTCTGTGCTGTCTGGACCACCAAGCCAGGCAAAGAGTCCCTGGTACAAGTACTGACCCAGCACAACCCAAATAAGCGCCTATTCAGAGTAGGTAGAGCTAACAGCAGTGGAAACAAAGGGTGCTTCCGCATTTGCTGCTGAAAACCAATCTAAAAAGATCAGTTTTTCGGCGATCCGACCTCCCAGGGATCCGTCACAAATAGTGACGGATCTGAAGGGCCCTTGCGCGTCCATACATGCGTGGGGAGGCCGGATTCCAGAGAGTGGATGGAGTGGGTGTTGTGTGGACGCATCAGCACCCATTCCAAAAGTCCTTCGGCTCGTGCGCCGCCGACACCGCTCCCGGAGCCGCAGGCCTGTTTCTGGCAGTGCTCGGTGCGCAGGGGAGGGGCTTTGGAAGCAGGCAGTCCTGCTTCCGCCCTTCTCAACATGGCGGCCGGAGGGACATCTGTCCCTTCGCCTGGCCGTGTGCGGAAGCGTTCTGCTTCTACAGACATCCAGGCGAAGAGACGGATGTTAAGACCTGATTTTTCAGGTCTTACATTTAATCCGGATTTTGGTGGCAAAACTGGTTTTAAAAACCCGTCTTGCATGCCGAAATGTGGAAGCGGCATCCGCGAAGAGTCTCCAATCAGGTCTGCAGTGCGGAAGCTGTTTAAGGTACGTGTTTTAAATCTTACTTAAGGGGGGGTTAAACCGGTTTGCGCAGCTAGTGGGAAACACCCAAACTCATCTGAAAATGACTTCATGGAACATAGTAGGTTATTATTTGAAATGTGTAAAAGAAACAGGGAGCATGCGGTCCTAGGATTAGAAAAGCGCTTCCCTCTTTGCCGATGTGCATTAGGTATCTCAGGATCAGGTTTAATATCTATGAGTCCTTGGGCTTGAATCCTCACTCACCTATAAAAACTCACTGGGGCAATTCCTGCTGCACGACCTAGTCTACCTTACAGAGTTGTTGGGAGGTTAAAATTAAGAGAAGACTAATGTGCACTCTCTTGATCTCTTCAGAAGGTAAGATATGAATACCATAACCACAATTAAGTACAAAATGGACAATTAATCATCATGTGGAAGAGCTTCCTCTCTCCTTCCCCAGATCCTAAACAATCAACAAATCAGCTGTCCTCTTGTAGCAATGGAAGCTCAGCAGAAGTGAGGAACCTGTGTTAAAAGTCAAGCGCTATTAAGTGTTCCTTGCTCATAGAAGATAGTACTAATAGTGGAGTACCTATGTGGTCTTTATCTGAACTGACTTGATGAGGTGTACAAGTTTGAAAACACTTTATTGGAACAAGTTTGGGCTTCCATGTCAATTCAGGCAACAGTTTTAGCAGTGCCTACTTTTAGTGCCATCTAGAGCTGGCCAGAAATGCTTTCAAGCTTTTGATTTTTTAACATGAATTGCTTTCATTTTATCTGTTATGAGCTGTTCTCTCATGCTTTTTCTGAGGCCTATTTCAGTGTTTTTCACAGAGTCAGAGATAGTAACATCAAAGGAAGCCAAGCCATTACAGTTCACAGCTGCCTTATCAGCCTCAGAGACTTCATGTCTCCAAAGTTGTGAAAAGGAGAAAGAGAAATTATCTTGGGAGAATTGTTAGCTTTAGCGGGAGTAGCCTGGGCAGCATGAATGGAGAGGTGAGACCAGTTTCACAGCCACTTTCAAGTAGATGGGTGTCTACCACTATGAGCTAAATGGCAGAGGCAATTGTGGTATTTGCTGTGGTCTTGCAAGGTGGATTTTCCTGACATTAGTAAAATCTACAGTATTTCTGAGAGCTCTGTGTCCTTGTGTTTAAGTGGAACTCCGGCCCCTGGACTGGGTGGAATCACATGAGCTGAATTCCCATCACTACAAAGGCTCAGCTAATAGTTAGTATTTGGGTCTGTGAGTGTAAAAGTCTTACACATTACCTAATATATGAATGGTGTGTTCACACACCATTTAATATTTTTAGGGGTTTAAATCTTTAGCATGCAGAGGAAAAGAAGGGGAAGAGGACTGTTTACAAATAATAGAGATGGAAGGTCAGCAGTCCACTGGAAGTGATTGTGGGGCCCACAGCTAGATCAGCCGTACAAGGATACAGTTGCGTAAGACCATCCAATTGTACATTTTTAAAATCACCTTTGCAGTTGTAATGTTGGAAAACGAGTTGATGTACGGTGTGCCCTTTGAAGTGTCGGAGGACGTCTTGTCAAAGGACTTCATTGTCACTATTGGAAAGGCTAAAGTGGAAAGGCAAGGTAAGGAAAGCGTGCTGTTTCGCTTAGTTGGGCAAACCATTTTTTTGTGAAAGTATATATTCTACCATACATTTGGATTCATAGAAGTGTATTCTAGGGGGAAGCAGCTTGTGAATTTATCTGTCCTTTGCTCTCATTTCCTGTCAAAATTGTCTCTGGACCACCTTATCTTTGGAAAGTAATAATTGTTAACTCAGCCTGATGTGCCTTTTCTTTTATTGTGCTGTAGCCATTGTCCTTTCTCTGAATTGCAGAAAGTTACAAAAATTCTATACTTGGAACATTCCCAACAAATCTCCCATCATATTCTGGTTCTCCCCCCCCCATTCCCTTCCCTTTTATATTTCTCATTTGTGGTCAGTGCAAATACTTAAAAGAAGGAATGCTAATTTGCTCAGAGTGCATATAAAACAGTTGCGCACTGGAGAACATTTCAACTACACAGAGCATTCTGGTTGTTCATGATGGTTCTTACATTACTAGATGCAGCTACTCATTAGAAAGGATAATGTTTGGTCTTAGTAAGTTCATTGCCTGTGGCCGTCCAGATGAGGGTTAATATCTCTCTAGGGATGTGCATGAATACTCAAAACATTTGAAATTCGAACAAATTCATTTGAATTTGGACATTCAAATTCAAATCGAATGTCTATACATTCAAATTTAAACAAATTTTGAATCTTTTGAATCATTTATATCAGTGATTCTCAACCTGGGGGTCGGGACCCCTTTGGGGGTCGAATTACCCTTTCAGAGGGGTCGCAGTGAGTCTCCCACCGCCCTTCCCTCCCACCTCCCAGCTGCTCCGCCCCTGCGGTTGGGGGTCTCCACAACATGAGGAACTCCATTAAGGGGTCGCGGCATTAGGAAGGTTGAGAACTGCTGATTTATATGAATGATTCAGACATTTGTATGTGTACGGATATGTACGCCTTACGTACTTATCTGTGCACATCTTATTTGTATCCACACAAATGTATACTGATATGTATGGGACAAAAATGGGATGCATACGGGATAAAAATGGAATGCATATGGATGTGGACGGACACATACGAATGTTGCCAACATTCGTATCTTCAAATACGAATTGAATATTCGAATGTGAATACATTCAAATTTTAATCATTCGAATCGATTTGAATCTTTGGATATTCAATTCGAATCAAATGCCGAAAATTGCATTTGTGCACACCCTGCTCCTCTCATCCCATCAGCCAGATAAGATAGTGGGTAATACAGCTACATGTTGCTTCTTCTTAAGAGAGAAAATGGAGAGGATGAAGGAAACTGAATTTAATCCTCTTTTCCAGGATCCCATATTACCTTAGTGTCTCATTCACGACCTGTTGGCCATTGCTTGGAAGCAGCTGCTGTCCTTGCCAAAGATGGAGTGGAGTGTGAGGTTTGTTGCCATTCTATGGAATTAAAATTTTCTAGTGAATAAACCTACTTTATAACCAACACTTCTTGCATCCCAGTACCCAAACAGCATTAGGCTTTGTAACAGAGGGCATTGCTACACAACAAGAGATTCAAGTGGTAAAGGACACAAAAATAGGATTTTTCTTGCCAGCCTTTGAGTCCAGCAGTGGTGACTGCTGGAAACGGTTGCTGTCAGGCTCCGTGAACACTTTCTGCCCCTTTGCACAAACATGGGCATTTGGTCCTGCCAGTACTAAGGGCTGGTGGCGTTAGTGCCACTTTGGAGCCACAGCGTTGGGACAGTATAGAAGTACACAGCATAAGTCAGATGCTTCCCTGGCTAACTGAATTATCATTATTATTCCGTTGTTAAATCATGTCTGACTTTATGACCCCATGTACCCCACCAAACTAGGCCCTTCTGTCCTCTGTCTCTTAGTTTATCCAAGCTGATGGTCATTGTGCTATCTTACCACTTCACTCTCTGCCCTTCCCTTTCTCCTTTGGCCTTCAGTCTTTGCTGGCATAAGGGTCTTCTCTTAGTTAAATATTTGAGCTTCAACTTTTGTATTTGTTCTTTTAGTGAACAGTCAAGGTTGATTTTCTTGCTTGTTGCCTACCTCAGGTATTTTGCTTCTTTTTTTTTGGAGGATGTTTTTGTTGCTGCCTCTTGTACAAAGTTAAAGACCTTTGTCTATAGTTCTTCCAGCATGCTGCCTGCCAGATCTAATCCTTTAAATCCATTCACCCTCTCCACTGCAGACACATGTGATGTACAGGTCATACCTATATGGTCTGGTGGCTGTTCTCTACTTTCTTCAGTTGAGGCCTGAATTTTGCAATAAGCAGCTCACAATCTGAGCCACGGTCAGCTCCAGGTCTTGTTTTTATTGACTGTATTAGGGCTTTTCCATCTTTGGCTGCAAAGTATATAATCGATCTGATTTTGATATTGACGATCTGGTGACGTTCGTGTGTAGAGATGCTTTAAGTATTTATGATGAGCAAGTAAGGAAGTTTAACCTTCATTAGTGCTCCAGTGTTCAGTCAGATGGAGCACAGGAAGCTCCCAGCTTGGCTATTTATTTTAAGCAAGAATAATTCTCCAAGGAGTTAGGTAGGATCTTTCAAGCCTGCTCTACAGATCTGGAGATGGTAAGACGTGGATTTCTGAACAATGAATGATAAATTCTTTAAAAAGGAAATATCTAATTATTTAGGTGACAAACTTGAAAATTATTGTATTTAAGTGCTTGTAAAACTGCCCAACACAGTTGCACTGTTATTGGGGTTCTTTTTTTATTAATTTCCAGTTGTATATTGCCAGAACATCCTAGATGGAACATTGTTCCAGCAGCTGGAAACAAGTCATACAGCCGTCACTCTGTATATTTGCAGAGATGCCTTCAGATTGAAGTTGTGATTTCCTGGGCGTTCTGCTTGCCTGAAGGGAAATATTTAAATCAAAAATTGTTGCTTTATTCGGCAAAAGCAGGCAAATTTGTGTGAGCTCTACAATTAAGCTGTATGTTTCTCAGATAATCCTCTGGGGTCAAGCTGCAGTGGATTTTAGGGTCAGAGGAAGATAGGGGAAAAAATTATATTCCGGTTGCAGAAAAGAGATGGAGGTCTGAGTTCTTATTTTGAGTAGCCTGAAATTAATTAGCCTTGACCTATGGAATTTCTGTCTCTCTCCAACAGGTGATAAACCTCCGTACCATCAGACCAATGGATATTGAAACTATTGAGGCCAGTGTGGTGAAAACAAATCATCTTGTAACAGTGGAAGGTGGCTGGCCCCAGTTTGGGGTAGGAGCTGAAATCTGTGCCAAGATTATGGAAGGTATTTGAGGATTGTTCTCATGTTTTGTGTCCTTAAAAATCAACCCAAGTTCTGAGTTTCCCTGCCCCTAATTTAGATCCTTGAAATGAAAGTTAAAACACAGGCCCATTCTATCTTCAATGTCAGTTAGGGATGTGCGTGAATGGATTTGGGGGCATTCAATTCGTAGCAAAATGAATATTAGAAAAGAAGTATTCGTTTCAATAGATCCCGTTTGAATGTGGTAGGATTCTGTTCAATCTGAATGTATTTGTACGAATTCATACAAATATCCGATATAAATGCATACGTATCCGATACTTATCCCTAGTTTAACGAATGTATGAACTCTCCGTATGAATGTTCCAAATGATTCGCATTCGTACAAATGTCATAACATTTGATTTGTGTATGAATGCCTGAATTCGTATAAATTCATATGAATAACAGATCTTTTTTTCTATTTTTCCTTTTATTTTAAAACTTAACTTACAATTACGGTTAACATCTAAACATTTCAGCCACTGGATTTGTTATTCATTTCGATTTGTTGTTCAAAATGAAATGACTAGCAAATCTTAAGAGTATTCGTGCACATCCCTAGTGTCAGTTTCTTAAATTTAGCAGGGTCCTTCCCCGCTTTTCAACCTAAATTATCTTTTGCTTTGTCTCAAGCCCTGCTGGGAACTTTCTTCCTTAAGTACTGCAACCAAGACTAAGAGAAGGAATGTCATGTCTTGTTCCACCTTCAGGTCCAGCTTTCAACCACCTGGATGCACCAGTTGTTCGTGTCACGGGGGCAGATGTTCCAATGCCTTATGCAAAGATCTTGGAAGAAAACTGCATACCCCAAGTGAAGGACATAATATTTGCTGTGAAGAAAACACTCAATATCTAGATGTTGTCTGCTTGGTTGCTATTTTCTTTGACTCAAGTCTTTATCAGTATTTATGGAATGTATTGCAAAAGACTATATACTTAGTTGGACCTTAGTAGTGGCAGGCTCCTGGGCAGAGAACGTGGCTCTAGATCGTTATCAGGTATTAGCTAGATCATTGTACCAAGAATCAGTCTATTTTGTAACTGATGGGAGCTTGAACTGGGGACATTCATTTCACCAATAACGGGCCTGTTTGCCCTGCTGAGTACTGGCACTGTCTGAATCTCCATAGCAATGGCTGCGGTAACTTCTGTGCGCCTGACCATTGCCATGGCAAATGCGACACTACCTCTGCATGCAGGAGCAACTGGGAGTATACTAGGCACTCCAGATCAAGCTGGGGAGGCTTGGAGCACTCCAAGACGCTTTGGGATGCTCCGGGATGGAAGCAGTGGCCGGGTCTGCAGGCAGAGTATCCTGGAGCACCCCAATTTGGGCCCTACACATAAGTGCAAACAGGGCCAAATTCTAAAACAGAATCAGCGACTCAAGAACATCTTTAGCTTCTGATATATGGATAGAATTCAATTCACTTTCAAAAATAAGCACAGAACTCTCCCACCAGGTGTGAAGCAGCAGCCACATATCTGTATATAAATCACTTTGAAAAGTAGAGTTTGGCTTTCAAGGTGCTCTGTTTCTCAGCATGGGCAATGTCACTGTTACATCCAGTACAAATGAGATTCCATTGATATTTCTTTTAATAAAAATATGACTATATATCACAGGTTACATGAACTTTTATACATAATGACATTCTCTGCATAGTAACAAACACTGATGTACACTTGACTTTAAAAATGGATTACAAATAATCCTTTAAAGTGCAATTTAAGAGCTTGAGCAAATCAGGGACTTCAACTAGAACATTTGTTAACACCCAGCTCAATAAAACATCTTATGCTCATGTTAAGTTTTGTTTGATGGAAAGAAACCTCTCCAGCTCTTCAGACAGCTCATTACCAAGCTAACCTCAAGCCTGGTTGCTCCCTGAATTACATTCTTTTTTAAAAAAGTACGACAATGTTAGGTTAAGAACGGGTGTTTCAGTAACATTTAGAACATATGGACAAATTCAGAACTTTTGAGGGGAAAAGAGAAAGTGAGGATAAATTTAAGTCTTTCACCAGTGTTAACGTTCAGATTAAGTGATTTTTTTTCAATGTAGCTAAACTAAATCAACATGTATTTTTAGTGTGCCAGGTTTTAAGCTTTCAGAAGCCCTTGAAAGCAGTCTCAGAAAATGAACTGCCATTGTTGAGCTATTTTTATTCTAGCAAGAAAACAAATATATATATATATATATAAACCACATCAAACAAGTTTTCTTAAAAAGAACAAGGTATCTTTTTAACTGGAAATGACACATTTTCCAGTTACTGGAAAGTACTTTGACAAAGTATTGATACTCAGTTAAGAGGCTGCGCTAAGGAAGCAGAAGGGAAAGCTTGAAATGGTTGTGAACAGATCGCTGTAAAACAAGATACCACCAGGTAGTGGCTAAACCAAACTGCTTGGGAAATTGTTCCTAGAACACAAAAGCTATCCATGCTGGGCTGGTGTCAACAAATTCAACTAATTCTAGGCGCACTGCAGTCATAGGTTTCTGTCTTCTTCAAAGCTCCTTTATGGAAATTCTGAATGGAGCTGAGTAAGGCACCCCGGCTTGTGCTATTATCAGGCCGTGGGTCAGGCTGGATTGGCACATCTGAATTAGAAGAAGGAAGAGGAGGAGCTGCTGGTGGTAGTGGCGGTGGTGAAGGAATGGTCGAAACGCCTGTGAGAGAGAAAAAAACTGTTACAAGGATGAATGCTACTAAAATAGATCATCTTGGACACAGTGACAGAAACAGCAGCAAATTTGTGATCTGTTGAAACTGCCAGACACAGAAAAGAAACGCAAGGGCATGCACACACACAAAAAGCCATGATTTGCTAAATAAATGATTAAAAGCATATTAGAGGATGAGTGAAGAGAACAGGCAGGCAATGCAGACACATTGAGATGTTCTCTGCAGGCCCAAGGTTAGTAACTGAGAGAAATGAAAAACTTCCCATTCCACATCTAATCCTGAGGCAGACAGAAAGGCTTTTTGCTGTTCCAATTTTACGTCACCTGCACACTTTACAGCAAGATTGTACAGCCAGGTATAACAGGGCCACAGATTATGGCAGTAGCTTAGAAGAATGAACCAACTTCTTCACAATCTTTTATTGCATCTAGAATAGCCCACAGTGGTAGATGGTTGATAATATGCATCAGCTTACAAGGTATTATGTACTGCCATCACCCATTTCTCTTATATAACCAGGAAACTGAACAACAAAGCGTATCTACCTTCAACGGATCAGGGGCCTTTCCACACTTGGCCCATTAGTCAGCTGCCAGTCTGCTCCAAGATGGAGCATCTGCGCTTGAAGGGGCCATTTCCAACTCGGATTTCTGGGCCAGAGGGCGGCATGTACCAGCATTCGCGACTGCAAGTTCACTTTTCCCATCCCCTGGACAGGGGAGCAAGTTCAAATTTGCTCCTGCTGTCCTTTCCCTATATTACCCTTAGCATCCAGGCTGCCGCTTTCTGTCACTTCCAATCCAGTCCAAGAGGAACTGATCTGACGGTGTGCTACCAGATTATATTTCTCTTTCCGTAACAGTTGGCCCTTTGAACGTATTCTCAGTTAAATCTGCACCGAAAATATATGTTCTTGAAGTCCCTGCTTCCAATAGAAACACTAAGCAACAGCATGGAAACAACACAGGCCTGCTCAAAGTGAATTTACCATAAGCAAAACGTCGATAGGACCAGCTGTTCGCTAACTCACCCATACTCCACTGTTATGTTTTCTCTCAAAGTACCTCTGCTTTTTCTAAGTAAATTATGTTTGTTTTAGATCCCTACCACCAAAACAGAGTGCCCTGTGTTCCCTTCTATCAGCTTTGGACAACCCTAAGGCTGTGATAGGAATTCCAGCCCTATAGAATTCCCAACCATTAGCTACACTGTTAGGAGCTGGTACTTGCCAGTGACGTCTTCAACTACGCTCTAGAACTTTATGTGTTCCCAAAAGGTCTTTGTGGAAAACGTGCTTGAAATATGAAGCTAAACCCTGATGTTTTAAGTGCGTTTAAGGCCATGAGTGGCACCTAAGTCAAAATCTTAGTCTATGAAATGGGCATTATCTAAATTTCTTCATTTTTCCAATCTTCCATTTATAAAAAGATAACATATTCAGTTTGATAGATTTTGACCACTAGGACAAAATAAAGGTAATCCATGTATACAAAGAACATCCTAGCAGCTCGACTTCCTTGCTACTGGCCCTCGGAAACAATGTATAGTGTCCAATCCAAGCCACACGCCATTTATGTTTGCACAAAACCAACTTCTTATGCTGACAGAGCTGCTTCTGCGTTTCATATTTCACGTGCATGTTCATCATCGTAACGCCAGGACGCAGATCAAAGCCAGCTCATAACAGCTGGACGGGCTAAAGATTACAATTATTATTATTTTTTAAAAAAAATAGAAATAGAATTGTATTATTTGGCTCCTGAAAATCTTTATGAATACTAGAATCACACATTTAAAGTAATGCAAGCCTATGGGGAAAATGGGAGTTAAGAGAACCACCAGTTTAAAATTCCCCACTTTCCTTACAGAAATTTAGCATAAAATGTTTATCTATTTACTGTATTTTTATCCCACCCTTAAGCCTCCAAAGAGTCTCAGAACAGCTAATGAGTTGTGAATATATAAGAAACACAGACTCAAAGTGGGAAGGAACGGTGGGGAATAGGAGGGACAAGGAGGAAAAAGGCTTTCGGCAAGAGAGACAGTATTGCTCCTAAAATCTCACTCACGGCCAGAAAGATAAGGGTCACCCGCCCATCTTTTCTGCATTCCCTTCAGACATTACTTTTGCAGTCTAAGTGGTGGCAGTTGGAAAGGGAGGGCCACAAAGGGGAGAGGGGTGGTACTGGAGCCCCCCAGACCCAATGTATCATTAGTGGGATGGGTTGGAAAACAAAGCTGGTGGCAAGCTTACGGCGGGATGGATGTTTTGAGAGCCTGACGCCTTAACATACTTGACTTTCATCAAAGGAAGCTTTTTATCTATTGGAAAGGAGAAGGAAAAGAGCATTCTATGGCTCTCCAAAGGTTCTTCCTAAAATACTCAAATTTCCTGGTTCTTTCCCTATTGGATCACAGAGAGGGACAGTTTGGCTATCTAAGAATGTGTTGGAAGGATTGCATTTTCATTTTCTTTTCTTTGAAAAGCAGAGGGACATGGAAAGAATGCATTTTTATTAGCTGAAGGAACAAGAAAAGATGGGGAAATACACAAAAAAATATGCAAGCACAAATACACAAACTGCAATTCTTGTTGTTGGGCACCAGTCAGTTGTGACCAACTCCTGGTTGATTTCATGGCACCTCTGTGCAGTTCACTTGGCAGAAATACTAAAATGGTTTGCCATTCCCTACTTCTGGAGAGAGTCTGGGGACTGAACCGGGAACCCTTCGCTCTCGAAGCAGTTTGCTCTACCACTAAGCCTCAGCCACTCCCTGCAATTTTTTTAGGTCCTCTACATTTTCCCTGTCGTGAATACATGAAACTTTCAATACTTAAGTGCAAATACTGAGAGACTTACATGCATCTTTCCACCGCCAGTTGCTCATCCAGTCTCCTGCTAGCTTTCAGAATACATGCTTTCTAGTATTGAGCTTCAGCAGGCAATAACATCGAGAAGACCCTGACTGATCTCAAGAAATCTAAACATGACTGACCCTGGTAAGTGAGTGATTAGGCTACCATCAGGCCATCCAGGGCCGTAGGCTAGTTTGGAAATCCTGGAAGAAGCCAACGGTACACATATAAGCTTGAATCCAGAGCGTACCTTTCTCCCCCTCTTTCCTAGAATCAAGGCATTTCAAACATTCTACATGCCATGTTTTCTCTTAATAGAAGATTTGAAAAGAAAGAAATGCATAAAATTGCATAAGGCAAAATAAACCGTTGATGGCACTGGAAATACACAAAGTTTACACAGGTCAGATGGTTATGACAGAACACAAGGGAACAAACATGCCATTCGCCAAGCACAATTGGGTAAAATCACGCATTAAGGAAGTTATTTCTTTAAAAAGCATCTTAAACAAGTGCATCACAGTGTTATATTTTAACAATCACTGGGCTTCAAAGGCAATTAAAACTCTGTCAAAACAAATGAAGTAGAGCAGAAGTGGAATAAAAAACTTGGCAGCTAGAATCTGAGAACAGGAACAGAAGATCAGGAAGAATTTAATGAAAAATAGTTATGGCGGGGAGCATTATCATCACTAGGGGAATACATTTGAAACTACTGGTCTCTGAATGATCTTTTTGGACAGCATCCAAATATTTCCTCCTATTAACGATAAAAACTTGGTGGCTTTACTTCAGGCTTAGTACTTTTCACTAATTCTGCTCCTCCTACCATCACATCACTGATGCTGAATGGCAACCTGCTAACAGTCCACCATCCTTTACCATTACAACAGTTAATGTTGAAATACTTCCTGCAGAACTTCAAGGACAAAAAGAAGGCTCACAAAGTCATTTCACTTGGCCAGACACAAAAAACAAGATTCACTTCCCAGCAGCAGGTTTTCACCACTTTAATTAACATCCTTCAAGACTATGGGCTCCTCCATTTTAGCAAAACAACCCTCCCCGTATTCTTAAAAAGCTGGAAAGACTTTTTCAGTCACACATTTGCGCAGCCAGCTTTATAGCAGAGGCGGTCCCCTCTAGGCATTTCAGGGCTCAAGCAGGAATGATGAGCAATGCCTGTCTACTCAAAGCCGATCATTGAAACATTTAAGCACTACCTGGAAGAACATTAGTTGCATCCACCCAGTGGTCCACTTACCAAGCTAGACCCTTCTGGCAGTGGCCAATTATAGATGCATATGAGAAGCCCACGAGCGGCCCATGCGAGCAAGACCACTCTTCTCAGGTACAGAGATAAAACACCCTTCTTATAGGGACCTTATTTTGGATTATATCCTAGACTCGGAACCTGCCATTTGTTTGCATATGTAGACTACAGCAGATCTCATCTGGGGCCTGCCATAGCCTACACTAGCAAACAGATGGCAGGTCCTTATTCTGGAATACATCTACCCAGTGGTCCACTTACATTCCAGAATAAGGCCTAACGCAGAAAGCACCAATCTGCCTCATGAGCCAGTTTGGTCTAGTGATAAGAGCTGTCTCTTGTCTGGGAATATCGGGTTTGATTCCGCCCTCCTCCATGAAGCCAGCTGGGTGACCTTGGGCTAGTCACAGCTTTCTTCTGAGCTCTCACAGCCCCACCTACCTCACAGGGTGTCTGTTGTGGGGAGAAGAACAGAAGGTCTGTCAGCCACTTTGAGTCACCTTAAACGGGTGAGAAAAGTGGGTTAGAAAAGCCAACTCCTCCTCCTCTTCTTCTTCTTCATGAGAGCTCTGATGCAGGAACAGCTCAGTTGTCCAAGCCTCAAAATCTATGGATGCTGCCTCTTCTACCTCCTCTTAACCTAACTTCACCATTCACTTGATTTTCTTAGGCATTCACAAAGCTTAACCTGTGCAACACAAGCCCCCACCCCCAAACCCAGTAGCAGAAGGCAGCACAAGGATTACTCCTCAGCATTATTCTTGGTGAACCACATTTCAGGTGAGGTTTTTTATTTCCTTCGGAATTAATGTGTGAATTAATACTAAGTTACTGCATTTTACTCTGTGCTGAGTAATCACTGATTTATATTCATGAACGTTGTTCATCTGCACCATTTTTTTTAAGAATTATAAAAACTAATTTCAGAAAAAGGGAAATATTAAAAAAAAACCTTACATTTTCATCTCACACTCTTCAACATGTTTAGAGAATAAAACACTGCTACTAACATTTCCTAATTTATACTTATAATATTCCTCTGGCATAGCTTAGGTTTAAGTAGGCCAAGGTACTTACCATTAATCTTTTCTGCCTTAAATACCTACGTTTCTTGGTTTGTCTACTGGAGTGTTTCTGTCCTTGCCACTTAAAATATTCACCTCAGAGTTCAAAATTTTGGAGTCCAATAAAACGACCCTTTCATCTAGGTCTTTATATTGTGGTCTGGATAATATTCTCATTTAATAGATCAATCAATTATAAATCAAAAGCAACTGGTTTATCAAGGTGTTAGAAAAAGCCAAAAACTCATAAGTTGAAATGCTGCCTCCAAATATGTATATATATTTTTAAAATGCTTTAGTATATTTAATAATGACAAATACAAGATTGATTCATTAGAAACAAAAAGTGTGTGTGGGGGAAGAGTGTACTAAAAATGGTTTGTTTCTCCAGTGTAATTTGTGAATATATGTGCAGAGATGCTTTTGCTTTTTTGGTTATAAGATTTCCATACCCTGAACAATTTTAAAGAGAGGGGGACATCAACATCTGTTTACTTTACCGAGAATTCACGTTCAAAATGGTGCATGATCTACTGAAGACAGGAGAGAGATAGAAAAGAGAAGACAGGGGGGGAAAGGACAACAGTCATTATTGTGATGTTAAGAGTGCTGTTTAACAACAGTCAGGAAGAAATACACAGACATCAATAATTAGATACATTCAAGGATACAGGGACTAGACAAACTGCAAGCCAGGTCTGCTCCCCAACAAACTAGCATGAATTATCTGTAGAGATCATTTATCTTGTAATTTTCTACATACAAGGCATGTGATTTATCTGGCACCATTCTGAGAAATATGTGCTTTCAGTCAGATACCTTGTCATAATTGAAGGAACAGTCGCTCTTAAAATATTCTGAACTCACATCTTTCTGCATGGAAGCCTCCACAAAACACAGACCCCAAATCAAACACTGCCTCTCAAAGCATGATGTCTGTGATGCTAGATCAATGAAGATTAATTCAGGCAGCTTTCAGCTCATGTGACCCATCCGTCAATGAGCACACAAAAAGAAACAATACTCTCAGTAACTTGGCCGTTTCCGATTTCAGCCAGCATTTGATGCATAATCTCGCTGATAAATATGCAAAGCCTATGGTTAAAAAACAGTATAGGATTGAGGCCCCATCCAGACGGGGCAATATAGTGCCATTATGGTACGACTATGGTGGGATTGCCTCATGTATCTGGACATGGCCATGCCAAAGCTGCTGTGAAAAATCTGTAAGGTACTCTGAGGGCAAAACTGCTCCGATTTGCAGGAGTTGGATGCCACACCTCCTCCCATGAGGCTTTCTTGGTTGTGCCTCCACCTTCAGAAGTTAAAGGGGGCTATAACTAAGAGCAGTTTTAGTCCCCAGATTATGGAAAAGCCTCCCCTCTCAGGTACGTCAGGCACCATCACTGTACATTCAGAAGACACTTGATTTGGAACCCAATTATTGTAACAGTTTTCCCTCCTCCACTCAAACAGTGTTATTTTTAGTCTTGTTATTGTTTATAGTTGCTCACTGTTAACTTTCTTTTTATTGTTTTTACTGTAATCCACCTTGAGAATTTTGGGCATAGGCTGGGATGGATTGATGAAGAGATGGGACTAAAAACATTTCTAGCTTCCTCTTCATCCGCAGGCCACAGACCTTTCTGTACTTGTTCTTATTCCAGATTATATTCCAGAACAGAGACCTTCCGTCCACATACTAGTGCAGACCTGGGCAAGCCCTGGGCCGAGCCTGTCACAGTCTGCACCAACATGGGGATGGCATGTCTCTATTTTGGGATATAATCCAAAATAAGGCCCAGTGCAGAAAGCACCTAAGAGTAGATTGCAGTACAAAAACAAAAACTTTACAAATGCAGTAGGAAATTAAATAAAGGTGGTTTATATTACCCTTATCTGAAAAACCAAATGGGTGCAGGCCAGACACCCTCAACCACGAACCACCTTAGCTCTCATGAATTAACCAGGAATATTTTTTCCGATGCCTTCATTTCCCTCTAAGTGTTTAAGTAAATTTTGGCTTAGATCAAGTACACACAGATTCTATAATTTCAGTTAGCTGCCCATTGTGGTCTGTCTCTTGTGCAAGTCTGATGAGCATTTTCAGCCCTTGCTCAAGACACTGATAAATATTTTTAGTAGTAAAAGCCTAGAGCACCACTAGAAGCTATGCTCTTCAGGGAACACTTTAGGCACAGTTCATTTATGCACTACAAATCCATTTAGCAACACTACCACTCAGATGATTTTTGTTGGCGACCCAGAAAAGAAAATCACAAGGACATTATTGTTGGCTCGCAAAAACTAAAATATCCCGTGGCACCATGTTTTGCTTATGTACTAAGGTATTGTCAGGATTAAACCACACATTTAAGCTGATGTGTGGCTCAGATTTTAATTTGCAGACGACGTTTTAAAACCTTTTGAAACAATTTCTGTGGGCTGAATGGTTTAACATCCGTCAAAAAGCTGAACACTTAAGAAATTTCAAGTCAATATCCATTTTGTTTCAATCCCAGAGCAAACTCCCAAACCCATTTTGTGCGTATCCCTAATGACTTTGGTAATCACATGTATCTTCTGACAGAACCAATTTAACACTTCACCATTCTCTCTCTAACAAATGTTATATCAAGCATTACAACCAAGAACAAAGTCATAAATAAGCACAGGCGCAGCCTTTAAATATTCTGAGCTTTTAAAAAGGAACATTTTAAGCATTTTCCTGAACCTGGCTAGAACTGGGCTTTATTCCCCAAAATAGAACTCTAAAAGTAGCCTCCAATAGCAGCCATTACAAATGGGCAAACAGGGTTAGAGTTCGTTTTATATGTTGTAATCTGCCCTGAGACCCTTGGGTATAAGGCAGGATGGATGGATGGATGGATGGATGGATGGATGGATGGATGGATGGATGGATGGATGGATGGATGGATGGATGGATGGATGGATACTTTAAAAGCTAATCAGCTGCAAGTTAGTTATTGTGCAAAAAAAAAAAGTCAATAGGTTGCTCCACTCTATTCCCTTATCAATTTCCCAAACAAACAAAACTAATACTATAAGCTTTTGCAGATTTATGTCTCATTCAGTCTATCTGATCCCACCATTATCTTTCCTGAAAAACGCGGTAACTAATAAAGGCATCATTAGAGGTTAATCTTATGTACACTGCATCTGTTTGGAAAAACTGTTATTTTTGAACAATAACAACAAAAGGTTCATTACAGCACCCAAAACACTTAATGGGTAGATATCTGGCAAACGTGGCTGTGATACACTGATTGCCGTTACATAAGAACATAAGATAAGCCTTTCTGGATCAGGTCACAGCTCCTCTAATCCAGTATCCTCTCTCACACCAATTGCTTCTTGGCTTCTCAAGCAGAAGAGAGAGGCAAACTCTTCACCTGCTCTCAGATCCCTGCAAATGGCCTTTAGAGGCCTCCTGATGGTTTCTCCAGCCTGAAGGCAGTATCTGGGCATCCATTCCAGTAGCCATTGATACACCTGTCCTCCACTAATGTAATCCTTCCTTAGGGTTGAGAACCAAGCTACTGCTGTATCCTCCCTCTGACCTGCCTCTGATGTCGATATCTCTGCTTAAAAGAAAAAAAGCATTCCACAGCATCAGTGGTCTGAACCTCTCTCCAAAAATGGTGCCAATCAGTTAACAGTCTATGGCTACTAAGCCAATGTTTCAAGGTTGTTCTCTGTTTTAGGAGGTGAAAAACCTTAAAGATTTCAGGAAAATTTGTAGGCTTCACTGGCCAAATTCTTCCTCTGAAGTGTGGATAATGCCATTATAGCAATGCAAAAAATGGCATCTTCCTCTGAACATCAGAGACCTAGCATAACTATGATCTTTCTTCAGAATATTAGAGCATAATTGGGAAGATGGCTTAGTGGAGAGTCCATCTTCCTTATACCATCTTGTTTTATAGCTGGACTTCCCAAGCTGTTTCGGCTGCTCCTTACAGGATGTCTTCTACAGATTCCTTGTCATCCTGATAACCCTCCTCTGAGCTCACTCCTGCCTGAGTATCTTGTTTAGTATGAACACAGGCAAATATCTGCCGTTTACCCAGGGCAGAATGCACTGATACCTCATGTGAGCTGGATGCAATGCCTTCTCTTAATGCAGCTGAAGACACAACTGGACTTTTTAATCTATTGCAATGCAAAACATTACCAACTCACACGAACTACCATGGAGTCAGGTTTCCTCTGTCTTGTACCTCTACCTTGGATTACTTCTACCTGAACCCAGGACTTCACATTTCATTCAGTATGTTTTGGCCCAAGACTCAAGGCTGCTGAGGTAACTTTGAGTCTTGTTTCCCAATCCCTGTAGGCCAGTCTCATCTGCAAATCCAATAAGCATTTCTTCAGCTTAATCCTCTGAGTCATTCATGAAAATATTGAAAGGCATAGGGTCAAGAACCAAGGATACCACTTATCACTTCCTCTAGAAGGAAGCAAAATTGCTTATGACCTATCTTCAGCATGCTTACACAAACCAACTGCAGATCCACCCATGGGTCTAAATACTACTAACAAAAGTTTGAAGACTTGCCCTCCAGATATTACTGGACAATTATGCCCAAAGCTTACACAAACTGGAACAGACAGAAGTTACATGCAGAGAAGTAAACTTTCCAGAAATTTTTGAAGCAGTTAAAAAACAGCACAGATTTAAAATCAATAGAAAGAATATTTTCTTTTAGCTGCTTTGTAGTTCTCTCCAATTTCCAGGTTTTAGAACCACACGCTCCAGTCCAGAAAGACTTCTTGCAACTACAAGTACCCTAGACTTGTTTCTTACGCTCTAGTGAACCTTTTGAACAAGCACCACAACAATCTCTTTATTTCCAAATATCTATAGGAACGAACTGATAGTATCTATTTCACTCTCAGCCCCTTGAGGCCCATTCAGACATGACAGCAGCAAACCTACTGCTCACAAGAACAAAAACCATCAACAAGAATCCCACAAGTGAGGGTTGAACCAAATCCTTTCCTCTGTTCTTTTGAAAACAGCAGCATCCCTTAGGGACAGATATGCACCTCAGATTTGGATTTGAGAGTTTACTGGACTGTACATTACATCTCGATCCCTGTGCACTGGTTGCCCTCAGTAAACAAGGATCGAGATGACATTGTTTTATAGATATAGCTGCAGTAAAACCTGGTATAAGATGTTTTTAAACGGAATATTTTTGTTCATTAGTCCAGAAACCCCACCACCACCTATGTAACTCATTTTTCATTCTCCACCCCCCCCATAGGCATAGAGAAAGTGTGTGCGTTTTTCTCTCATTTTATATTAGCCCCCCCTTTTTTTTCAGAACTCCACATCTTTAATTAGGAGTTTCTGATTATTCAACAGGACCATAAATAGCCACACAAGGCAGACAAGCACAGGCCTGGAAATTTTTCTTCAACAAACGATAAAGAAACCAGTTACTGTGCTGTTAATATGGTTTTCAAAATCCATTTGGTTGTAGCTGGGTGTCTCTTTCTCTAAATAAAATTAATCAAATATGCCCAGATAGACAAACTACTGCATCATCATTTGCCAGTTTTCAAGCTTTAGGTGAAGATAATGATGTCAGCTCTAATTAGCACCTATCACTGCAGAGGACTCTAGTGCGAATACGGTAGTGTCCAAGATACCACAGAACTGCAACCATGAGGTAACTTATCTAGTCCCCTGAGTGACAGAAGAGAGTTAGCCATTCTCCTCAACTGGACAACCAATGCAGCCTCATATTTAGGGGAACCCAAATGATGGTTAGGAATGTGCGCAAACTCCCCCTCCCATTTGTTTCGCATCGCAGCAAATGGTACAGAACTTTCTGTTTGTGCGAATGCAGACACTTTGAATATGCTAGGCTCCAAATAGACTTCGAATCCCTGCTGACACCAGTTGTGCCTCTGAATCCACTCCAAATCCGCTCTGAAGCTTCAAACAAAGGCACAGAAGCTTTCGCTTCATGTGGAAAGGTCTGCCTTCAAATATAGCCAAAATTCAATTTGAAAGCAAAGTTCTGAACCTTCACAATTTGTACAATTTCCACCCACTCCTACTGATAGTCTATAGGCCAGTTTTTGCAGGGAACGGCCTTTCTGCTTGAGACAGTTCAATGTGAAATGACTTCCAAGGATTTCTTCAGCTCCTCTGATCTCTGAAAGCTGCTCAGTGTCATAAAGGAGCATACAGTCAACACATCAAAGGAACAAGCGGCTATCTTCACAGAATAAGCTCAACCTGCACTGCTTTGCAGAAAGCCCTGCCCTTTCAGAGAACATTTCCCATTATTGTTGAAATACAAATACATGCCTCTCCAAGAGCCCGTGTTTTGAAAGAGGCACCATCAAAGAAGCTATTTCTGCTCTTTCAGGAGATGTCCTCTTATCTTCAGAAAAACAGGATACCCCTTGCTGGACAAGTAAACATCTCTGTAGGCAGAATTTGGGCTTTTATAAACATACTCTTAGTTTTAACAGTATTAAATTATTACACCCCGGTTCCCCTTCCCGCTAGATGAAACTACTATAAAGCTTTCCCTGGATATTAGTTACATATCTAAGTTTTTCTTCTCTGGCATATCAACTATTTTGTTGACAGTCTTGTGACACAATTCATCTGACTGCATACAAAGGAACTTTAGGCTGGCAAAAGAGGCCAACACTAAGGCCCGGTTCCCATTACAAGCTTAAAATGGTTGTCCTAAACCAAAATAATACAACCGGATGCTAACACAAATTTGCCTGATCCTATTACTTTCAACTTAATCGCCTTCGATCCAGATCCTGAGGATTGTACGTGGCGTACGTGACTCAAGGGGGGACTCAAGTGGCTACTTTCCAAAAGCCGCTTTTCGAGGCTGCCCTGCCCTCTTCCTCCTGGAGCCTAGCTGGGTGGCTGCCGCTTGCCTGGATGGAGGAAAAACGGCACCGGGCAGCCAGCGATTCTTTCTCCTCCTCTCCCCATTGCCCAGGGCAGGCAGCAGCAGCGGCAACTCAAGCCCCCTTCGCCTGCTCACCTCCACAGCCACACAGCCACACATTAAACATTCACACATCTCACTGAAACTTCAGCTGCTTTCCTCCCTTTTCCCTTTCTAAAGATCAGAACTTTTAGAATTGCACAGAATTGCAACAGTGTTATCAGGTGTGAAGTGGGTAGATTGCTACAGTGTAACGGCTGCTTAGGGGATGGATTTTTACAGTGAAATCACTATCTTTGGAAGCAAGCTATCGGGGGAGAGAAACCCTAAACATGCATTCTCATCCCACTAAAACGGTACCGTTCCCACAGCAAGAAATGTAAAACATTTCAAGCGCACGAACCGGAGTGAGACCTGTTGAAATGAGTGTTAACATTTACAATGCTTTGGGGTGATTTAACACGTGGAAAGCATGTTAAGCCAACCTGACGTGGGGACTGCGAGGATTGAAACCGTTTCGAAACCGTTTTAAGCTTGTAATGGAACTCCCCCTAAGTAGAGCAGGCGGTTAAGAAAAGCAACAAGGTAAAGAAGTACGTTGTACAAACTGTGAAGCAAAGACTTAGCCAGGATTAACATGTTAGAAGACAAAGCTAAAAGTCTAAAATGGTTTCTGTACTGCTCAGAAACTCAAGGAAGAAAGAAGCCATCGAGTTGTATCTTAAGCCAAGCAGCAGATTCTCTTTCATAAAAGGGCAAAACCAGCCCATCTTCATCCTTGGTAACAAAAACCAGAGATGACAGGCAGAATGTTGGTTCTTAAACTCACCTGCTGTACAAGGAGGAACAGGAGATGAGGGTGATGTCAAAGGTGTACTTGCCCCAGAGCCTGCTGAATTAGAGACATTCACAGATGTTAAAAAGGCATAAGTTCAAAATGGCCATGACAACTATGGGGTTGGTCTCAGTATGCTACTGGTTGAAGTCATATAGCAGGACATACCCTCAGTTTGGTCTTTGCCACAGAGTGGACTGATGAGAAGCTGCTAATAGGAGGGCTGGTGGTAAGCCCATTGTAATGGATGCATCATCTGCTGGTAAAACTTGGACCTGCAGTGGCTCCTCCTATCAGCAGGGGTGGGAGACCAAGTGAGATGGCCCATCCTCAGAGATGAAGGAACCTGAGCAATTTCTGATTGCTCTCTTGTGCCCTTGGCATACCTGCAGAGCCCATAAAGCTCTTTGGTATTCCATGGAGCTACGGGCAATGAAACAGGAATGCTGACTAGGGTGCAGCTGGAGAAAATCCTGCTTTGAATCTGACCAAACACGGGTTAAAGTGCATTATTGTGCCTCCCATTTGGCAGTGTAGGGTTTCTTTCTCCAACACCACTGCATCTTCAAGTAGTCATCTGGCAGAGCTTTTTTGAGTGGTGAATGGACTTGTAAAATCAAGTCCGAGACAGCAAGAGCTATTGTGACAAATTTGCAAAATACTTTGAGAGCAAAGTCGCTCAGATCTTCAGGGGACTGGATGCTATAAATGGTAACAGCCAAAGGGAAGTTTCTGGAGACCAGTCTGGTCTAGTTAGTTTAGATCAGTTCCAAATATTGCAACTTGTGGATGTGGACAGGCTGCTTTCTGGAGTCTGGCAGGCCACAAGCCCTCTGAATCCTTGCCCTTTCTTGACTGATAAAAACTAACTGCCAATGCATGACTAGGTAGTTCAACGGAGTGATAAATGTGTCTTTGAAAAATATGGTGCTCCTACTGGCTCTTATAGGCAGTGATGCACTCTCTCTTCAAGAGATCCTCCCTGAATCCAGAAGACCTAACAATTTGATAACAACTAACATACTCTCCTTTCTGGGCAAGGTGTTGGAAAGGACTGTGGCTGTTTAAGTGCAGGTACGTTTGAAAGAAGCTGATTATCCAGACACATTTTAATCTGGCTTCACACACGGGTATGGCACTGAAATTGCCTTGGTCACCCCAGTTGTTGATTCTTCTTGATCTGCCAACAGCTTCTGATATAACTGATTATAGCATCCTTCTGCAAAAGCTACGGAGTTTAGGAGCTGGAGGTACTGTGTTGCTTTGGTTCCATTCCTATCTCCAAAGCTGATGCTACAGAGCAGTTGTGAAAAGATTTTTGCTCAACATCTTGGGAACTCACGTGTGGGGTTCCTCTGACATCGATCTTACCTCCCATGCTCTTTTAATATTTATATGAAGCCACTAGGAGAGGTCATCAGGACATTTGGAGTCATGTATTACTCTGGAAGGGATTGGTGCAAAAACTGGGGATGCTCTTGGACTTTGCAATGACACTTGAAGCTCAGGTTGAGGCAGTGGCCAGAGTGGGTACTTGCAATCCTGGCTGATTTGCTAGCTCTAGCCCTTTCTGTACAAAGATGACCTGGTCACAGCAATTCACGCTCTGATAACTTTCTCATTTGACTGTATTAATGTGCTTTATCCTTGAAGATGGTTCAGAAGTTGTAGCTGGTACAAAATGTAACAGCCAGACTGCTGACTAGAACTGTTGGCTGGATGTATAACATGCCAGTCTTAACAAAGCTGCACTGGTTGCCAATTCACTCCCAAAGCCAATTCAAAGATTCAAAGTATTAATGTTGCCCTATAAGGCCCTAATCCTCTTGCTTCCCAAATATAAAAAAGAATGTCTTGTTCCATGTTGACCTACCTGTGCCTTAAGATATGCAGATGAAGCCCTCCTAATGGTACCACTACCTTCACTAGTTAAAGGAGTGGGTACCCAAAATAGGATCTTCTCAGTGGTAGCCCCAAGACTAGCCCAGAGATGGGTTCATTTTAATTTGTTTTTACTGTTGTAACCTTTGGGTATATAGGGCATGAGAGAAGTATCAACAAATAAACAAAGCTTTCCTCTTGATACAGTTACCTGAATTGTTTGAATTGCTGGATTTCATTGTTTGTTCTTCCCCACTTTCAAAAGCTGACCGTTTAGACTTCTTTAAACATCAGATAGACATAAAAAGAGAAACAGAACAGTTTACAAACAATCTGTAATATGCCATTTCACATTCCTGCTTTCAAAGTGACCTTCTACTTTATCTTGCCTACCACTTTATCAGAGTTAATATTTCTTTTGAAGTTGGCAAGAAGCAAGATGAAGCAACCACAAATCACGAGCCATTGCCCTGTCATTCATGCAAACAGAGCACAGCAGCTAGAATTAACCACCTGCTTTTTGCAGAAATGTGTCATGACTTGCGTACAACTTCTCAATTCTACTTCTGGGGCTGGGGATATCTCATTCTTAAGGCAAACAACTTCTTGTATTGCCTTATCGTATCCCAAACTGGGAATAAATCTGACAGGGCCCCTAACCATGCTTGCAATGGTCTAGATATAATGTTCACCCAGCATTCTCAGTCCTCAACCATTATCCCATAGTGGAGCCCCTGATGAGCTTTAGCACATGACATTATTTTAACAATACAGATATGAAACCTACAAGTTGAACTCTTCTACAGAAATCTGGTATGCAAGTCCTTTTTTTCATCCGTTTAGACTTTCCCACTCCAGAAGGAATCTAAAACAATCACCTTACTCCTTTGGCCTCAAGAAATGTTAATGGCAACAAAAATTACCAGGAGAGCAATAAAAGCTGAAGGCAGCCTCTTTTCAGACTGTGTGGGAGGATGTAGATCAAAACTGTTTGACGTAGGTCTAGCTATAAGCATCCACACAAAAACACACCCTGGCAATGAACACTGCACAATGGGAAACAATATTCCTTTTATTCCCTGTTCTTCCTATGTTCAAGCATTAGGTCAAGAAGCATCTGTTTTCCCAAGCCTATGTGAATGCTTGAAATAGTGCAGGTAATCTTTCCAGTCATTCTCCACATACCCTGGCCCTGAAATGCATTCCTGTTTAGTGAAACAACAACAAAATATCACATGTGATGTAACGATGGGACAAAATTTGTAAAATGCGTAAAAGAAAAAAAAAACGAGCTGCATGAAAGTGCTTTACGGGTGTTTTCCCACTACCATTAAGTACCCATTTGGCTCAGAGCAGGAAGACCTCATTTCCACTAAAGACCCCATTAGAGCCACATTTGTTTCCACCAGTTCTAGGGAAAT
>MTQE01001141.1:4801813-4823479 GCA_014337955.1 Aspidoscelis marmoratus | reverse complement strand
AGGATGCTGGATTAGATGGGCTGCGGCCTGATCCAGCAGGGCTCCTCTTAAAGTTCCTCTTATGTGCTTATGCCAACATGAGATACGAAGAAGCAAAATTCCCGTTAAGAATGACTCAGTTTGTAAAAGCGAAAATTTTAGCTTAAAAAGGCCTTTTCCACTGAAAGAAATTTTGATATTTTCCATTGCTTCTGATTATATCAGCACTATTATTTTGATAGTTTTAATATCTTGTTTTCAACCTAACAGCGGGTTTTGATTTCATTTGCTGCTTTGAGCTCTCTGAAGGAAATATGCAAGGTATTAAATTAGATTTCCATGGTGCTTTGGCGCCAGTCAGATCATATGTACTCTCTCAAAAATAGACCGGTTGTCTTTGATAATGGACCACATGACGGAAGGACTCAGAAAAAGGAATGATTTGTTTCCCTTTTTTAAGAGTACAAGTTTATAAATTTGTTTCGACTACGTAACAAATACTGCACTGAAAGCTATAATTATGGATGTTAATTACAGAAACTGAATTTTTAAAAGTCAAACTCAGTTGTTCTAGGGCAATTGAGATGTAATTTCAAGTCATATATGTGTTCCCAAGATATCTTACTTTTGTTTCCCTAGAACCTGCTTCATCTATATGGGGACGAGTAGAAAGTTAAATCTCCATTAGGGTCAGCAGAAAGCAGCTATTCAAAACAGATTCTGTATATTTAGGCTTCTACTTTTTCTAATCCCATTGACTGACCTGTTCCCATGACCTAAATGACTCAGGCTTGCAAGAGAGAAAACTCCATGAAGACCCTGCATCTTCTAACCCTTCAGGTTCAGAAGAAAGCTTAAAAAAGTTTGGGTCCAAATACTTCAGTGAAATGGGAAAACTCTTGATTCTGAAGTCCTTGAAGTTAACCTTGTTAACTCTATAGTCTTCTTCACAAGACTAACCTACTATTATAGGATCAGTTCAGCAGACTTAGGGTAGAGAAGGGAGTCTAGTATGAATGCCTGTTTGGAATATCAGCCAGTCTCAAGTATTTTTAAAACTTCAAGTTTCATTGAATATCACCTTTATTTTAAAAAGGTCCTATTACTACTATACACAATACACCTGTGTATTCTGTAGTATTTTTTGGAAAGGATGCAGATATCGGCCAGAAGAAACCTGCTTCAAACCACTGCCCCATTGTGGAATATACAGATCCCCTAACAATCATACAGAGAAGACCTTTTCAGATCACCTTAAGGAACGGAAGAGCAAATTTTCCTGAGCCCATTTTAGTATTCTAATCTTTTAAAGAAAATTCTTAAATAAGTTTTTAAATATTCTACTCACCAGTGTAGTTCACAGAGTAGTTGTTTGGATCCAAAAATTTCTTTACTAGTTCACAGTTAGACAGTATATGATTGGAAGTAATTACATTGAGATAGTTTTGAAGTCCTTTTTGTCTTTCAGCGATGAATTCACGATCCATATTTCCAATCAATTTTTTAGGAGGAAGAGGTAGACTGAGAGCAGCAATCTTTAAAACATAGTACACAGTGGTCTCAATTAAACTTTGAAAACACTGCAGAAAACATAATGACTCTCTTCTGATGTTAAAGACAAATGATGAGAATATACCACAATAAGTTATCTCCCCTTCAATGGGCACAACCACAAATAGAACGAAAAGCTGTTGTTTCTTTTCTTAGGTAGCCAGAGTACAGCATTAAACTTGAATTCTAATTATTGATCTCTTAAGTACTGATCAGTCTCATGTATTCTGCATTTGAAACTAGTTTTATTTGTTAGAAACATGCCAGTCAAACTAACCACAGTATGTTGGCTTCAGGGTTTCTGAGTTGCACTCAAAAGGAGAGGACGATGTCTAAATACACAGACCTTTGCTACTAGGAGTCATTGAGCAAGATGCCTGACAGGAGGTACTTGGCATACTATTGGAGATAGTGATGGTTTGAATGGATGCTAATAAATTAAAGCCGAATCCAGAAAAGAGAGGGATGCTGTGAGTCACAGGGTACTGAGTTGGTGAAGTAGGAAGGCATCCTGTGCTCAGTAATGTTTTATTGCCCTTAAAGGGGCAGATACAAAACCTGGGGGTATTCCTAGGTTCTCTGCTGATGTCTGAAGGCCAGTTAGAGGCAGTGGCCAGGAGTGTCTGCTTCCAGTTATGGCCAGGTTGCCAACTAAGGCCCTTTCTGGACAGAGACAATATGGCCACAATAATCCATGTTCAGTTAACTTTCAGACACTACTGTAATGTAGTTGGTGCAGAATGCAGCAGTAAGTCTCCTGGCTGGACACACATCACATTAGTCCTACAAGAATTGCATTGCCTGCCACTTTCTTACCAGGCCCAATTCAAGGTTTTAACTTTTTAACTTATGCTCTAAATGGCCTAGCCCACAACTATCTAAAGGATCATCTCCCATATCGGCCAATCTGTGCCTTAAGATGGGAGCCAGTCTAGTCTTATGGTTAGAGTGCCGGACTCATTATCTCATACTCATTGGGTTTGATTCTGCACTCCCCCATGAACCCAGCTGGGTGACCTTGAGCTAGTCACAGCACTCTTTCTGAGCTCCACAGCCCTACCGACCTCACAGATGTTTGTGGGGAGAAGAACAGAAAGCTTTGTCAGGATGCTTTTAAGATCTGCCAGTGAGGCTCTCTTGAACGCTCCTCCACCCCATGAGTTATACCCCCAAGACTATGAAATAGCTTCCCTCCTGAGGTGTGACATAAACAGAATGTCACAGAGTCTAAAACTCTCAACACAAACAAAATTTATTACAAACAAAACATGTTCCTATACTACTCTAGAATTACAGGACATGACAGAATTCCAACTGTAACGTTAAAACCAATTGGAACTGAAGCATAAAACCTAACTAGGTCCATCTTGGCCTTGAGAGTTTTGTTGAGAGTTAACATCTGAATAGAAAAATCTTTCACTTCAGAATGCTGGTCTGTTGTTTTAAGCATTGAAGCAGAGAGGCCTTGGGAGTCATACCATGTTGCACCTGTGAGCTAACTCCCTAAATTGAGATAGTGTTAATTGGCAAAAGTGGACATGCAACTGTAGGCCCTTAACCAAGGCCAAGCCTTACACACATTATGAAGCACCTTTAGTTTGTATGTATTTCATTGGTTGATATGTATCATGTGATGCTTCTGAGGATATAGTCCACTTTGTATTAGCTTCTACTTACCCATTCTTGTTTCATCCTGATGCTTATTCTGATGTATCCGGGGTCACCTGACTCAGGTCAGAGTCATGGAGCTTTGCTTCTGAAATCTAAGGCTTTGTGCCTCATGTATTCACATGAAGAACTTTTTGCTGTTTTGACATATTTTGCTCATTTTGTCTTTTTATTTTAATAAACCAAATAATCCTTAATTTCATTCCGGTTCACTTTATTTGAGGCCAAAAAGGGAATTTTGGTGAGCATAACTCATGTTGTCTCAGCATGCAACTGCGACACCTATACTGTCAGCAAATTTGCTAGTGTTATCATTTATGATGAAATGTAAGTCTCTCTTGGGTTTTGTTTTTTTTAAACCTAGTTTCCTAAGGTAGAAGTAACTTCAGATTTTGTAGTGGACACAACCCCAAACGGTTTTCAAAGACACATGGGGAATCTGCAGAAATCCATCTGATTTGTTCCCCGATTTTCCCTCCCATGTTTTCAGAAAGTGTACCACTTTGCATCTATACAAAGGAAACAGGAAGGAAAGTTCACACACTTTCTAAGCACAGCAGAATTGCTTCTTCCTTTATCTGGGGAATGTTTTTCCAAAGAAATTCTTACTGAACCCACTGACTTCTCTCACGAAGTGATTTGCTCTGCTATCACTTTGCTCAAAATGCTAAAATAAATGTTCAAATATATTTGAAAAATACCCTTGAAAATGCTGTTATTCTAAAATAACTTTCTCCTAAAAATAACCTTTAAAAGCATTTTGGGGCTTCTCTGTATTGCTAATTATGCTTCCTATTCTTAAACAAAAGACTAGTAGAAGATTCATTCATTTCATAACACACGTCAGTCTTACTTTCCAAGGAATTCAAAGGTAGGAAATGAGTCATTATAAAAAAAAAACAGAGGCACAATAATCTCTCATTCCTAGAAAAGCTTGGGTTCCTAGAAAAGCTTGTGAATTTCAAATTTGCAAACATTACATTATTGATGGGAAAATGGGGAGGGTGTTCCTGGGAAATCACAGGCCAATTCGCACTTGACCTCATAGTTTGCAATACGTGAACATCTGGGCAAGTGAATCTATACTTGCAGGATGCGTTTACAGCCTAGAAACACCCCCTCCCTGCCCAGATGGTCACCTATCACAAACTATTGCTGGTGCACAAAATTGTGTGCCGTACACAACCTAATCTCCACCAATCATGACCTCAAACCTACCTGTCACATCCAGCGGTAAGCATCTGCACCATTCCCAGTGCGAGGAATCGTTTGAGGTGTCATGCAAGCACGCAGAGCATCATCGTCACCGTGGCAAAGGTGCAAGCACAGGGCACCGCAATCAAAATGGCAGTGCCCTGGCCGGGATCAGACGCGCACACAGACGGAGGTAAGCGTTCAGATGTGCTGAGGCTGGACTGCTGTGTACTAGCATTCCCTACTGCAAATGCCGGCACACGTTAGTCTCTTCTGCACTCTTCCCATCCAATGGATGGGAAACAAGTGCAGAAACACCCCATATCTAAGTCTACGTATATGTTCTCTCTCTCACACACACACACACACGCGCGCGCGCACTTCAAGAGCAGAAAAAGTTACCAGCATTTCCTGTTATCAGAATGAAGAGAAAAATAAAATAATCAAATGCAAAGGAAAAATGAAGCACCACCTGGTAATCCCTAACAGCACAAATTTATGGATGACAGCTGTATCAAGGACTACTAGAATGAACACCTAGGTTCATCTTTGAGGCGGGGGGGGGAGCAGGATGCTTCTAAGGCCATTTGCTGGGATTCGAGAGCAGGAAAAGGTTTGTCCTTGTCTCTGCTTGAGATGCCCATGAGCATTTGGCGGGCTACTGTGTGCGACAGGACGCTGGACTAGATGGGCTGTGGCCTGATCCAGCAGGGCTCCTCTTATGTTCTTCTGCTAAAAGGAACTGTCCCTGTATTGGATTATTTTCATCTATGTTTAATATGTATATGTATTGCACTCTGGATTTAAAGTTGAACAATTTAAGGGACTCTGACCCTCACGTGCACCTTGACAAGAAATAAATATTCTAGTTGAAAAGCTGGCAAGAGGAACACCCTGACTGCGCAATTTAAACAGTGACAAGATAACAGTTCAAAGAGAGATAACATTCCCATTTAGGCCATGGGTATCAAAGGAAGAACAATGATTTATTACAATCATCTTGCTCTACCATTTGGTTTACAAGGCCTTCCAGGATGTTGCATTTGGATAATCAAGGAGCCTGTCGAGTTCTCTTTCCTTTTCTCACGGAAGTGTAAATTATTTTACTTTACATTGTATGTTAACTGGGCATAACTAGTTTTTTCTGCTCATAGAAGGTTTCAGGCCCTAAGCATGCTCATGTGAATTGTGACGCTTCAAATCTCTGCATTTGAATCTCTAATATCTCTACAGCTCTAATACAATTTGCTCCTCATCCATTTATACAGCAATTCAAAACGTTACCTAGTGGAACATTTCTAGTAAAATTTGATAATAATAATAATAAGAGTTGGCTTTTCTACCCTGCTTTTCTTACCAATTTAAGGGGACTCAAAAGCGGCTGACAAAGCTTTTTGTTCTTTTCCGCACAACAGAACACCCTGTGAAATAGGTCGGGCTGTTAGACCTCAGAAGAGAGCTGTGTCTAGCCCAAGGTCACCCAGACGGCTTCCTGGAGAAATGTGGAATCAAATCCGGTATTCCCAGATAAGTCTGGCTCGCTAACCACTAGACCAAACTGGCTCAGGCAAAATCTGAATTGGCACACCACTGAAACAAATCTTGGTTGTCCTGAATATTAAATTATCTTCTTAGTAATTTTGTGAAATACCAACAATTACAAATGTTAGCTTCTCCTGCAGTTTTTTTATTTTCAAAGTGGTTGGTCCCCTTGGATCCTGGCAGCCCAAGTAGAGATGACACTTTACCTAACTACTTCTAGTCTTTCTTCTCACCTGAACATTTCCCTCATCTGACATTTTTAGGTGATGGGACAGCCCGACATCTGGTGTTCCATCAATGCCTACATTGAACTGAAATATACTCGTTGGTGTTCATCTTGTTTTTTATTGTTTTGTTATGCCTGTCCAATCGTTATGCCTGTTTATACTATTATTACTAAGCAATGTTCTCAAATAAATTAAAACACACACACACTCTTTTCAAAACGGACTAAACACGACTCCATTTGACTTAATCTGCCATTTTTTAAATACACAGCTCTACACTGAAGGTCTCCCATTGGCCTGACAAGTTGATTATTTCTTAGCTGCCATTGCTCTTTTATTGCTCTGCTTTCTTTTTCACTAGACACACGTTTTTCAAAACTGGCAATGCTGCATTCTGCCCTACATACTACTAGCCAGTTTTGGTAGAAAGCTATCTAGCTCAGTTCATCTACACCTGTATCCTTAAACAAGATGGCAGCAGAGGGAGCACTGGGCACTCAGCTTTAAAAGTACTTTGTGCAGGTAGAGCTGGATTCAATCTAAAAACGCTTCTAAAAGGTACCTGTTCATGCCACTACAGGAAAAAAGAGTCAATATGCTTTTCTGTTAAAGCCATTTAAAGAGCAAAGAAGATACTGTTCTTTCTATCTTCTTGAAAATTCAGCAAAGCACAAACTAAGAACGAGAACTCCACTGATTTGCATGCTGTGAACAGCAACCCCATGAAGGCAAGCTTTTTCCAAAACAACATGGAAAAGCAAAAGGAATTTTGGAATTCATTTCTCTGCCTGCATGACCATCAGCAGTTCATTATTATATGGCCACTTCCCTGTACTTTCTCATGGAGGCTTTAAAAAAAAAGTCCATGTCCTGGGAGTGTAGAAGAACAAAGTAGCTACAGTGTTCCAACGATCAGGAAACCTTATCAAGTAACACTGAAATACTCAATATATGAAAATCAGTCTAGAAAAGACTCCACTCAAAATGACTGCATACACTGCAGTTCAGAGCTTCATTTCAAAATGTTTCTGTGATTTTGCTTTTCTAAGAATGAATGAGGAAATGTTTTAACCATAAATTAAATGCACTTGTTTGCCACTCACACAATCAAACTGCTCATACTAAATGCTACTAGCAACAGTTTCCCAAAAAGGTAAAACCTAATATTTGGAGATTTTGAATTAACAGGTCTGATTAGCCCAATTTGAGATTTCTCCCTATCAGCAATTTTGAGCAAAAAACAGCATGAAGAATTTTATTTTACAACAACCCATCTCTATGCATACTTCCTCGTTTGATGAGAGATCATAGTTAACTGGACATCTTCCAAATTTTTCAGTGCAATTCGTAATTCAAATAATAGACAAGTGCTCACATAAATGTATATTTTAGTGAAAATGTTTAAGAAATATTGTTTATCTAATTTAGTACAGAATTATTTCATTGATTCAATTAATAAGAGCTAGAAAAAATGTATACATGAGGACATGAAATGAACCAAAATTATACCCAATTTGTCCACCTCTAATTCATGATAAAATTTAAGACTTACCTGCAAACTATTATTCAGCAGATCAAAATCACTGTATCGCCTTATAATCTGTAATAAGAACCTCAAATTAGCACCAATAAAACAGTTCTACAATTCTAAGGTCTTATGATTTAACAAAACTGCAGCTAAACACTGATAGAGAAGAGACTTCATGGACAAGAGGAGAAGCAACTAGTATAACATCAGACTCAAAATGCTTTGAGCAAAATGGAGGATAGTCAACGCTTTCTCTCTCTCTCTCTGTGCTGTAGTTACCCACTGAAGGAATATTAATCTAATTAAATATCACAAACGTATAACAAACACATGCAAGTATAGCAGACTTGTTATTTTCCAGTGATATGATGAAGCCATTGTCTTTAGGTCCAGGTATGTATAAAAATATGCTACTGTCATAACATCAAAGGTACCTTTAAATGGCTTAGTGTGCACACCTTAGAAACCCACTGTAAAAGAAACAATATTATCTCAGGCCTTCTGTATGCAAAAAAGATGTCTTTTCTCTCTGTGCTTACAACACTCTCTGATCTAGACTGAGAGGAAGTTGGATTTTAGCCATTTGGTTTAGAATTCTAATTACGTATATACAAAGTTTAACATCAAAACAAAATTATTTTAAATTCTGCTCACGTGCCTTTGAGCTCCTAACTTAAGTTTCAGAAAGAGAGTGAAAAGTTACCTGCCAACTATTTTCTACAGAAATACCTCTCTGCACTCGAATGATGTATTCCTGGAAAGGAGAAAGGAAAAGATATTAGAAAGTAGAGTTGGCAAGAAATTAGTTTTCAATTCAGTAATTATTGCTCCCTCCCAAATCTAATTTAATCACATGCTTTCAGATAACTGTAGCCCACGAATTCCCTCTGCTGATTCCTACAATATTTGCTCTTCCCTTTGTCATCAGCTGACTGTTTTGTATATATCCATGTCCAATTTCCTCTTATTCCTTTCATTATATCCCACTTCAGGACTAGATAGCATCATTCTTCAAAACAACAAGGCTCTTCACTGATTTACACTACCTTACTGACTAGATCCATATTTTAGGAGGGGGGCAACCATACAGCTATTACACAGCCAACTAATCCATGTAATGTGATAAAATAACCTTTGCCTTGGTTCAGTCCATACATGTGAAAACACTCAATTTTTTTAGAAGTGGGATTCCACATTTTCATATCATTATCTCATAGAATCATAGAATGGTAGAGTTGGAGGGGACCTCCTGGGTCATCGAGTCCAACCCCCTGCTCAAGGCAGGATCTCCTAAACCATCTCAGACAGATGGCTGTCCAGTCTCTGCTTGAAGACCTCCATCGAAGGGGAACCAACCACCTCCCGTGGCAGCCTGTTCCACTGGTTGATCACTCTGTTAGAAATTTTAGTAAGTACCCTAGATCTCATCTCACACAAGATCAACGAGTCCCACAAGAATTCTTCACGACTTGCCCTTCGGGCCAGGACCTTTCTTGATACTCATCTAGCCAAAAACTATGTTCAGAACCTGTTCAAGATATTTTGGTGCCTTAGGCAAAGTAGAATTTTGGCACAACTAAGGCTTGCCATGATCTCCAGTCATGTCCTGCCCTAGGTTTATTGGCGATACTTGTTTTAATAGTGTATTCTGTACTTCAGGTAACAAACATGTTCACTTCTCATCATCTGTACACTTCATTTAGCCAGGGTATTAGATAGGGAGAGGAGGAAAAATTATCCTAATTCAGCGCTGTCACATTTGGAACATCAGACAACCATTTAGTTGTCTATATAATGAGCCCAGTCCTGATGTAGGTTCTTCACTAGTACCAAAATTATGCAGATCTCTGTTTCCAACTATCCTTCCTGGATTGTTTTGCTCTTCACTGAAAAATTAAGAGTCCTGTCACCTAAGATTAAGCCTAAAGTAACCTATCGCTTCATCAGTTTCATAATCACCTGGTCTAGTGATCTATCTTACTTAAGAACTTTATCCCTCTGCTATGATTTGAGCATTTACCAAACTAGTACATATATTATTGAAATCCCCAGTATTACAAGTATTCTTTGGTATGATACTCTAATTGCATTGTCCATTCCCAAACCTCCCTGAGCAAATTGTCTGAGGGTGACAGTCAGTAGATACCTTTTCCACAAAAATGCTATTGCAATCCACAGCAGTTCTGCAGAGCAGGCTATCTTTTCTTGTAATGCCTGTAAGGTATCAATTCTAACACTTTTTATGCACATTTTTTTTCAGAATTAAATATCCATTTTTGCTGGACCTAGGTGAAAACTGTGTAAGCAAATAGGGACGTTTGAGACTCAGATTAGGAAGAAAGCAACCAAAGTTTTGACTGGGGAAAATCTGCACAGCAGAAAGGAGGCAAGCCAGAACGAGGGTTACACCCATACAGAGTACAAATGGAAGTGCTTCCTGCTCTCCAACCCTGTCTTCCTGTATGTATCTCTGACTAGTGATGCCAAATGTCCACTATACAGAGACCACTATACCACTTTATCCATTCCACATGCCTCCCTCTTCCAGCTCCTGTGCTTTATTCCCTTTCTCACCAGTTTGGTCTAGTGGTTAGGGAGCTGGACTCTGATCTGGGAACACTGGGTTTGATTCCGCCCTCATGAAGCCAGCTGGGTGACCCTGGGCTAGTCACAGCTCTCTTCTGAGCTCTCACAGCCCTGCTCACCTTACAGGATGTTCTGTTGTGGGGAGAAGAATAGAAAAGCTTTGTCAGCCACTTTGAGTCCCCTTAAATGGATGAGAAAAGCAGAGTAGAAAAGCCAGCT
This sequence comes from Aspidoscelis marmoratus, assembly GCA_014337955.1. NCBI lineage: Eukaryota > Metazoa > Chordata > Lepidosauria > Squamata > Teiidae > Aspidoscelis > Aspidoscelis marmoratus. The sequence continues at coordinate 4,812,985 of MTQE01001141.1, read as the reverse complement.
CTTCTCCTCCTCCTCCTCCCCCCCCCCATCTGGACGGGTTTCTTTGGGTTTTAAACAATCATTGGTGCCTCGAAAGTCCTGTTCAGTTTGTTCACTCAAGTAAAACAAGCCTTCTTTTTTCCAAATGTGAGTTTCCAGCTCTTTTTTCCCCTTCTTAAATTAAATTCTGATACTTTTATTAATATCCTTATGTTCATGGAGTAATAGAGGCTTCCACAAATGGACTTCATCGCATTTGACACAGTTTAGGGGTTGTTATGTTGTGTTTTAAGGTTCTGCTTTACACCTAAGTTTTTGGATAAGACTCCTCAGTTGCATTTGACTCTTTTAGCAATCACATCCTCTGAAGGTAGATATCATAGCCATATCTGAAAGCTTAGGTTCAGAAGAAAACTATGGAACATGGCATAACCACTCCAAACTGACAAGCGAGACTCATGTCCATGTCAGTTTCTTCCTGCTCTTCTACCACATGTACTAGGGAAGGCCCTTAAGAAAGAGCCATCCAGCTACAACCCACGCTGTCCCCTTGTAATCCATGCCATAAATGTGTCCTCAGAGATTTTCATCCCACTCTTCTGGCAAAAACCTTTTCCACATCCCCATGATTGATCGAAGGCAAAGTGTGAGCAATGAGTTTGTGTTGGAAACACTCTTTTTATAAGCTATGGCTTATAAAACTGATCACAAAATAAGGGGGAGTTCCAAGGACTGATCAGTGTGAATCTGAATCAGTGAGTGTAAGACAGAAAAGGATTCTGGGTCATCCAGTGGAGCGCAAGAACACATGGTGGAAAGTGAAGTTTAAAAGAGACAGAAGTTGTTGAATTATTGGCAGCAGAAAAAGCTGGAAGAGACAACAGAAGGCCAAGGAATTCTTTAAAAGAATTGTTAAGTTAGCATTGCATCCACTCCTGCTAACATTGCATCTGAATGACATGACTTGTCTCTACCTGGAGAACTCTTGTGTTTAGGTTAAATTCTCAGCACCAAGAAGGAATCCATTTTGACAACTGCACCTATCACTCCAGATTCTTACATCCTCCCACAACATTCCCAGTAATTTATAGGGGGGAAATTAAATTCTGACATACAAGTCAATTCAAAGCTAGAAAAACAGGAGTTTCAGAAACTATGAATTTGGAATAACTCCTGAACCCTTAAAAGCACAGTCCTAGTTTTCTCATTGCAATGCTGCTCAAGAGAGCTGGTAACATCAAAGCAAAAAACGTGATTTACAGAATTCAGTCAGTAATGGAGAGAGAACACTGTTCAAAAGTCAGCTGCCTTATTCAAGCCTGAAGGGATGACACTTAACATTTTAATTAATCTAGGCAAATGCTTACACTGAAAGATAGTTCCTTGTTACATGCTGTCCTTCTGTCAGAAAAGTGACCACTGTTTAAGTACAGCCATATATATTTTACAAAAATATACAAACACTTTGTCCCATGCTCCCTGTCCATAGTAATTTTGACTCTACCTCTAATAAACAGGGCATTACATAAGAACATAAGAGAAGCCTTGCTGGATCAGGCCACAGCCCATCTAGTCCAGCATCCTGTCGCACACAGTGGCCCACCAAATGCTCACGGGCATCTCAAGCAGAAACAAGGCAAATCCCAGCAAATGGCCTTAGAAGCGCCCCGGTTCCTCCCCCCCCCCAGCCTGAAAGATGCACCTAGGCATTCATTCTATTAAAACATTCATTTTTACACAATTCACTTTAGAGTTAAGGAATAAGTCCTTATTCAAAATTTCCTCAGCCACATACATTAACAGGGGAAAAGTACGCTAAGCATATCCCATACTTTTAAAAATCTGCTGTCTTAAAATTATAGGCCTAATTCTCAGCACTTTCTGCCTATGACAACCCCCCATGAACCAGAACAGAACGGCAAGACTACAAAAACTCTTAAATGTTCCAGTTACACTTCAATGGCCTAGCTTACATACTATGCGAGTATACAACAAGCCAGATTTATTGAGAAGTCAACTAAAAAACTAGATCCATCTAGTCAAGCTAGATTGGCTAAATTGAAACATATATATCAAGCTGCTGACTTGAATGGGATACTATCTGATTAAACTATGGATCACCAAGTTCATGTAATTTTTTTTTCATGCAATTCCATAAAAGTCATACCCAGTAAAATTAAAACTATTTTGTACTTTTATAGTCCAAGAATTTGATGGGAATATAGGGATAATTTAAAATCATGCTGTTTCAAGAGGACGGAAATCTCTTTGAGGCTTTCAATTCTGAAGAAATTTATAACCAACCACGCTACTTTATTTCGAAGAGAACAGTAGATGGCGTGTGCTCAGGGCCTACTCAGTCATGGCTCCCAGGATACAGAATAGTCTCCCCCTTGAGGTGCATCAAGCACCTTCACTTTATACATTTAGGAAAGCAGAGAAGACACAACTCTTTGTCCTGGCCTTTGACTAAATGGGGATACAGCTTTTTCTCCCCATTTTCAGACATTCTTATTCTTTCAATACGTTTATTATATTAGGTTTTAATGATGTTAGGATAAAAATAGAAATAAAGTGGACTTGGAAACTTGGGGGATACTTCCTTGCTTTACGTCAACATCTAATTTGTGAACCTTACATAAAGGATATTCACATAAATTTTGGAGCTCCAACTGAAAGGAGAATAAGGTTATGTGTAAGTATTGAAAGTCAAACACACACAAAAGACTGTACTTTATACATCTTTTATTAATCCACTTGTCCATCCATTTTTCTAGCTCTCAATTTGAAAAGCACTGAAAACCTGAAAGGAAACACTCTCTTTTCTGCTTAAAGAATTTCCTGGCCAACTCGCCTGTAGGCAACAGTTACGGTACCCACTGAAGGTTAAGGAATACTGTAGTTATTTCCAGGTCTAGGAGTTCTCACACATAACCAGCTAGGCTTTCCCAAAACGTTTTTACAGAAACAAAGTAGGACAGATCAGAGCTATTGGTTTGCATTACATAACCACTTATTGCTTGTAATTATAGCTTTATGTACATGATTACATGGAAGCCACATGGCTATTCAAGCTGCAAGTAGTTACTAAACAAAAGATACCTTAAGAAGCAACTTAAGCGAGCAACTGAAACACAGAAACAATACAATGGCCCAGGATAAAACAACTTTGGCATGACAGTCACAGGATTCACGTCTATTCCCAGATTTTTCAGCTCACTAGATAGGGCTACAATTCTGATAAAGAATTCTGGTTTAAAAAGACTATTTATTTGTTATTATCCATAACAAATGTAACAACCTCTTCCATACTCATCTGTCATATTTCCATAAACAACAACAAGATCAGGTGTTATCTAGCCCCTGTCCAGATGGAAGGCCATATAGCACCATGATGTCAACACTATGATTGGGGCAACGACACCATAGCCCCAGCTCCCTCCCCCAAAAAACCATTGCTGGAAAATCCAGTTTTACAGGTTTTCCAACAACAGCATGTTTACATACCTTCTGGATGGAACCAGCATGATTGTTCCATCGTGTACATGTGTGCAGGCCAAAACAAGTGTCCAGGCATTTGAATCCGTAAATGTGCCCACGAGTTAAAATCTTTGAGACAGTGCCAGATGCTAGTAGAGGACTTCCAGCACTATTGCCTCCTTGTGAGATATTTAGCCACTATCTGGAGATGGGCCTAATTTTGTTTATTTGTTTTTATTTATATTTATATCCCGCCCCATACCCAAAGGTCTCTGGGCGGCTCACAGCAGTTAAAAATGAACATATTAAAATTGTATCAGACTGTGCTAAAATCCATACAAAGTTTAAAAACCAGCATGATGATGATAATAATAAAAATTATACAAAAGCTGTTTAAAAACAATAGTTTTTGCAGGGGGGAAGCATAGAGGGCATTTAGCCAAAGGCCTGAGTGAAAAGGTGCGTCTTTACCGCCTTCCTGAATGTAAACAGGGAAGGGGCCTGACGCACCTCCAAGGGGAGGCCATTCCACAACCTGGGGGCCACAACTGAAAAGGTCCTCTCCCGGGTGCCCACCCGCCTAGCCGCTGAAGGCGGTGGGATAACCAGGAGGTCCTCTCCTGCAGATCTTAAAAGGCGGGCAGGTTTAGATGAACATACCCTAATTTACTCTGTTTACAACTACACACATTATAATGAAAATCATACTCCTAAAGCAGTCAATCTGATTGCCAACCCTGAATTAAGTTTCCCAACAAAAGTATTTCGGTGATTTATCTTTAGCCAACCACAACTCTCTCTTCGTTTGGTTGGTTCCAGAAAGTACAGTCACTCATTACACCCTATTGAAGAAACATCAGCCAAGCAGGCCTGACTATTAGCAAACAACCAGAAAAACAAAGAACTACCACTCAACAGCAGAGCCAAGTCAAACAAACTGGAATAGTTCAAACTAAAACCAGTCTCTCTCTGTTGTGTCAAGACCACAAGGAATGCCCTGCTGGATAGGACCAGTACTCCATTCTGCCCAATACCATGTGCTCATGAGATCTGATGTGATTCATGGTCCCTCAGGAGCTGATCTAGAGACTCACACTCAACACAGCCAAGTATAGTTGGTGTTGGCAAGTCCTCAAATTTGTCCAGTTTTTTTTTTAATCATCCAAGTTTATGGACATCATCACATCTTCTGGCTGCAAATGGCTGAACTATGCGCTATGCGAAGAAATATTGTATTTGTAGTAAAATTTCAAGTTTCAGCTTCCCGGATAAGTGAAATTCTTGTACCATGGGGAGCAAAGGGAATAGGGGTGTGCATGAATGCAATTTTTGGGATTCAAAAATAGAATATCCAAAAATTCAATTCAAATCAAATCTTTAAAATTCGAATTAAGCAAATTTGAATCTATTCGTTCAAATTTTTGGTTCAAATTTGCATGTACGAATGTTGTACACATTGTTATGAATCCCATATGCATCTGTATGGATCCGTACACGTCTCTATGCACCCTGAATTTATCCCTTATGCAACCCATTTTCATCCTGTATGCATCATGTACGAACCCGTACACCTACAAATGTGTGAATTATTCGAACAAAAAGATTCAAAAATTCAAAATTCGTTTGAATGTTTAAGTTTGAATTTATGGACATTCTATTTGAATTTGATTGACAAATCCGGACAATTTGATCGAATTTCGAATGCCTTTGATTATTCATGCACATACGTTTTCTATAGGCACTTTTTGTACAGGAAGAAAAATTTTATTCACCATCTCTCGCATATTCATCTTGCTTCCGAATGAAAAAAAAATCCAAACTTTGTGAATGTTTGCTCATAGAAGAGCTGCTTTGATCTTTTTTATCACTTTAAACAGCATTTTCCCCTTACTCTTCTCAAACTCTTTATTTCAAACATTATTCTTGATAGTAAAGTATGGTATTGGAACAACACCACTGATAGGGCAACCTTCTAAAACATAATGCCTCAGGGAAAATTCTTCACACTTAAATGATACCTCACCATCTTTGACAGTGACTACCATGAGCAAGATAACATAAACCTAAAGCAAACAACCATGTATTCAACCCATTTTATCTTAGTATAATAAATTTATCTCTAATGGGGTTAGGAAATGAACAGACTTCCAAGAGATGCTATTGGATTTGCTGTCCAAAGTAACAGATGGGATGTGGAGAAAGCTTATACCTATAGTGGCCTACACTGATAACTGATACACCTTAGGATTGTAGGGTAGCAGTTCAGACTGCTATTTTATTCACACGAAGATGGTCCTAAAGCTGGCACACTCAATCAAAATGTAGGAAGGAGAAAGGACAGCCAAGAAATTGGGTCTGTCACTACACAGAGATGTAGTATCCAACTCCTGGGGCCTTTCTGCACTTGGCCTTATTCTGGAATGTATCCCAGAATAAGAACCTGCTATCTGCATGCTAGTGCAGATTATGGAAGGCTCCAAGTGAAGTCTGCCATAGCCTGCTTTAGCTCGTGGCCAGCAGACTGCTATCCCAAGATATATTCCTGAATAAGGCCAAGTGCAGAAAGGGAGATAACGGCAACCCAATTCTGGGAATGCCAAAAAAAAAAAAATGCCCTCACAGTCGCATTTGCTTTGAATGCATGTTTTATCTTTAGGTACAGTAAGTATAGCACTCAGCATCATGTATATCTGTTGATTATCACCTCTGATAGTTTTTATTTTCAGGAGAAGACTTGAACGCTGTGAGCTCATTATTTATCTCAAAGTAAAGGCTGGGTTGGGTTGTCACCAGCTCTCCTGACCTTTACACACCATAAACATAATGATCATACCTCTGAATAGTAGAGACAAACAAAACAGGAAGCCTGTTTTCATCAAATCCTGTGATGAACTTCCCAGAAATATTTATCCAATTTAGATTTACTCCTTTCTGGGCAAATCCAAGAAGACACTTTCAGTCTTTTTATGACAAAATCCAGATTGCTTCATGTTACAGATAAGACCCTCTTAGCTCCTTTTTATTGCCCAAGCCACACTTCAAAATCGCAAATCCATCCAGCTTGGCTTCATTTTCCCCTTCACTAACACCACTGTCTCATCCCTACACTAATGTCCACAATACCACAAAAGTAAACACAATGCCTATTTATTCTAAAGGGTCTCCAAAATTATATTCTCTCATTTGAACATATGCAAGTACTATATTGCTAACCAGAGCTCAACTTTACCTTTGATTTTCCTCCCACCCACACTCTCTGCACTGGGTATTGAACGTTTTCCTACTAACATTCTCATGACCACTAGTCCCACAAGATAGTAACTGGTGTCCATTGATAACCATTCCCTGAACTGCATTAGGATAAGATCTCTCCTACCGATATTAATGCCTTACATGCAGTAGTTATGAAATTCCTTTTAAAAACATTTTACAAAGCTGTTTTTCTTCACCTGAAACTTCTGGCAACCTTGCAGGTATGCTGCCTGACTCTCCCCACCTTTATCCCTCTTTCATCTTCACACCAGCCCTACTTGTTTAGTTTAGTCTTGCTCTTTTAGGTCCTGTCTACAACTAAGTTTTTAATTCCACTTTCAGGGTGAAAGAACACATCTACAAAAGCTGTTTTCTCTCAGCATGATCTAACTCAGAAAATCCATCTTTAGGTTAGACGATGTGGGGTGGGTGGGAAGAGAAGTCACTTTGCTGATGTATCAGTCACTCTGAAGATGGAAGAACAGTTGGCTTTTCTACCCTGCTTTTCTCACCCATTTAAGGGGACTAAAAGCGGCCGACAAACCTTCTGTTCTTCTCCCCACCACAGAACACCCTGTGAGGTAGGTGGGGCTGTGAGAGCTCAGAAGAGAGCTGTGACTAGCCCAAGGTCACCCAGCTGGCTTCATGGGGGAGGGTGGAATCGAACCCAGTATTCCCAGAGTCCGGCTCCATAACCACTAGGCCAAACTGGCTGAAGCTGGATTAAAAATTAAGGCTGTGGTCACACCTAAGGTTTAATCCAGCTTCATTCCCCTTTCAGGGTGAGAAAATACATCAGCAAAGGGACAAGCGGTTTTCTTTCAGCGTTAAATAACTCAGAAAATTCACCTTTGGGATAGATAGATAATGCGGAAAGAACATTACTGGCCACTTTGCCGGGGTGTTCTCTCGCTCTGAAGGTGGACTGAGGCCGGATTAAACCTTCGGTGTGACCACAGCCTAAGTGTAGACGGCCCCTTAAAGAGGTCTGTGTGACATCCCCAAACCCTCAGACGCCGAAGCCTTCCCCTGCAAGCTATGCCCCAAAGGCAAGCAAGAAAGCACCCCCAGCCAGCCCGACGGGGAGTGGATTTGAACGGGCACCACAAGCCCCCCCTTGGGGCCCCCTCTCTCTCCCGAGGGACCCCAAATGTGGTCCGGCCCCGCGTGGCGCCCCTCGCCAAGGCAGCAGGACGGCAAAGAAGGCGCTACTGACCCCCGAAAGGCACCGCACGGGCAAGCTCCTCCCGGGCGTCCATGGCCCCTTCAGTCAGGAAGGGGAGGGGAGGAAGGGAGAGCGACCGCCCCGACGACCCCGGGGTGGGCTACAGGCTGCCCCCTGCCCGCCTTTTCCCCAGCGACCCCCTTGCTTCCTCCCCGTCCGGCGGCCTCTCTCTCTCTCGACTAGCCGCGGTCCGAATCCGGGTGGCTCCGTAGCCCGGGCTCCTCGGGCGGCCTGCAGCGCATGCCGCTCACGTACCGTGTGCGAGTGCAGACTCTGGCTCGCCTCGATCACGGCACTCAGCGGCACCGTGTCGTCCAGCAGCACTTTGCCAGCCGGCGGCTTCTCCATGAAGGCCATGCTGGCTGAGACGCCGCCGGGCAGCAGCAGCAGCAGCAGCAGCAGGAGACGACGGGGAAGCAGCGCAGCGGCAGCGGCGCCTCGACGACAGACGACGACGCCGGCTTTCCCCCCGCCCCCCCCTTTCGTCTCTCCCTCTCCAGCAGCAGCAGCAGCGCCGCCGAGGAGCCTGGAACTACGGCTGTCAACAGCCGAGGAGCCAAGGCAGCCGTCCGCTCGGCGGCGGCGGCGGCGGCGGCGGGACTCCTCTGGGTCCTAAAGCCCGAAAGCGGCGCACCAGCTGCTTTGGGCCGGGAAATAGAAAGCGAGAGTGAGGGAAACGCACAGCGCCGCCGCCTCCTCTCCTCTCCTATCCTTTATGCACCGACAAACAACTCAACGTCGGAGTTCCCGTCCCTTAAAGCCCACGCAACCCGGGGCTTTTGCGGGGGTAGAACTTGCTGCATTTCCTCCAGAAATAATCTCTCTTAATTACGTGAGAATGCGATGGGACGCGTGTCACGTACAGGAACAAGCTGGGGAAGGGGAGGGTCGAGAATGAGGAAGGATAAGCAGTTAAAAGGGCGTTTAAATAACAGAAAGAGCTGGAGGGGAGGCCGTCCTGGTTGCCCCACCACCATCCTGAGTAGGGCCTTCTCAGTGATGGCCCCTAGGCTATTGAATATTGCAGTCTCCCCCTCTTTGCCCTGGCCTTTGGTTAAATGGGGATTTACTGTCTCTTCCCACTTTACAGACGCCGTTACTGGTTTAATATTTACTGTTTTAAAACTGTTACTATGACTGTTACTGTTTTAAAACTGTTGTTTTAATATATGTCTGATTTTAAGTGTTGTCACCTGCCCTCAGACCTTTGGGCATAGGACAGGATAGAAATACAAATAATAAAAGCAAGGAGGAAGTGAACCTGACAATTCAGTAAAAGTGTGCAGAAGGAGTAGGAGACAGGATCTAAGGGTGTTTTTCCACTGTCACTAGAAGTACCCATTAAGTATCCATTAATGGGTACTTAACAGCATTAATGTACCCATTAATGGGTACATAATGGGCACTTCTAGTGACAGTGGAAAAACACCCTAAAACTCAGGATTATCTTGGCACAATATTGAGATTGTCAAATGTATCCATGGCAATCCCAACACGGGCTGCATCCAGAGGTTGGTTACTTATTCCAGTATGCTAGGATATTCTGGAATAAAATATGGAATAAATATTCTGGAATAAAACACAAGTCTGTTCCTGACATTGGGTCCCCTAGCATCTGAAGTAGACGTGTCTAACGAAAGCTCATGCCACCAACCCTTCTCCTGTTAGTCTCCAAGTGCTACTACCTTGATGGATATTCCAGAACATTCATGCTTTATTTAGGCTGCATCCAGACATTATTTATCCCGCTATATTTGGATATTCTAGAATAAAGCATGGAAATTCTAGAATATCTAAATTTAGTGGAATAATAACCAAGGTCTGGATGCAGCCATATTCCTGGGATGCAGAAGTGAAATCCCAGGATAGCGCTGCTGCAGGAGAAAGAACAAGTTTTCCTGCAGGGTGTTTCACTTTGTCCAACGCTTGCTTCCAGGACTCTTCCTACAGAAAATACCCACTGAGGAAGTGCAGGGTAGGCACTTTCACAAGAATTTCACACCATTGGATGTATCACGGAAGCAAGCACCAGAAACTTGCCCTGCAAGTTGCCCTGGGAGGGAAGGCAAAGGGTAGTTTCGTGATCTAAACAAGATCTCACATTTTCCTCTAGGGATGTGGGGGGCAGCTGAAGCAGAATAGGCAAGCTTTAGATGTCCCCTTAGCTGCCATGACAATTACAATACTGTCTACTTTCTACCACTTGGTGTACTGGGACAGTTTGCTATCCAGCAGTCTCCACACTGGCCAGGATTGAACAGCTCCCTCCTGGATGCTGTGTCTGCACCACTTCTGCATAATGTCCGGATCATCATGCACATCCATATCACCATGGCAACATCTGGGCATGTGCTGGATGTTGCCAGAAGCATTGCCATGGTGATCTGGCCTGCCTTGGCCATCTGCTTTTCAAGTACTGCTGGCCCAATACAGATATTATAGTTTTACCATACCGGTCAGGTAAGTGCGAAAAGCTCCAGAGTGTCTGTGGGTAAACTAGGAGTTAAGCTATTCCACCATATAAATCAACAGATGTTTATAAATTATTTATTTAGGAGCTTTATCATCAATGGGATGTGCTGAACAATTCAACGTAACCAGAAAATTACTTCGAGATGGTATTGTGAAATTTAGGGTATCTTCTATTATATGATTTTTTATTCATTTTTGAGCTGTCTTTAAGTCTTTATCACTGGAGTGTATCATTCACTGCTGTTTCTAGAACTGGATGGGTACAGAAACTCCTCACTCTTTAAATCTTGTTTGCAGAGCACTTAGACTTCTACTGGTGGAAGCTGAAGAGGCTGAGTTCTAGACTTGGCAAATGTTGCTGTGCTGAAAAAAAAATAGAAATATATGAGTTGAAAATGGAGAGGCATCTTAAATACATTAACATAAGAAGAGCCCTGCTGGATTGGGCCACAGCCCATCTAGTCCAGCATCCCATCTCACACTGTGTCCTGCCAGTTGTTCCTGGGCATCTCAAGCAGAATTCAAAGGCAAAACCTTCACCTGCTTTTGACTCCGTGCAATTGTCCTTTAGAGTCATCCTGCCTGTCTCTCCAACCTGGGGACAGGACCTGGTCATCCATTCATAGGAAAGGAAAGTCCAATGCAACATAGAAAGTTCAAGTAAGTGGTGTAGCAGAAAAAGGCCCTTAATGCAAGTGAGAAACCCTGTTAAGTTTCAGGCAGTGTATTAAGCATTTGGACAAAACAATCACATCAAAGTAAAC
>MTQE01001141.1:4777792-4801725 GCA_014337955.1 Aspidoscelis marmoratus | reverse complement strand
ATGGTACTTTGCACAGAAAATAGAGCAGAAGGTGACCACACTTTGTAACAATGTAGAAAGGTTGCCAGGCACAATGCATGGGAGGAGAAGGGCAGTTAAGACTTCAGGCTATTTTGCTGCCTTGCTGAAGTTAAGACTTCAGGCTATCTTGCTGCCTTGTATAGGGAAAGATACTCTAATAAAATAAATAACATAAGGATGCCCTAGAACAGTGATGGCCAACCTATGACATGCGTGTCACAGGTGACACACCAAGCCCTTTTGGGTGACACACATGGTCACCCTGACACCTGGGCGTGTAGTGCTTCCTTGTTCTTGAAGTGTACAAAATACCAACTTTCAATTGAATATTAGCAAATGAAATTCAGCAGCAAAAGTCACTTATGTAAAGAATTGTTTTCACTTTTAATAAAATATTACTAGAGCTACAAATATCACAAAATTATGGGTATTTCTAGATGTGACACAGCACCCAGATTAAGCTAGGTTTTCTTGCAAATTTTGACACACCAAGCTCAAAATGTTCACCATCACTGCCCTAGAATGAGGTATTACTAGATTACTGAAGTTTAGAGAAGATCAAGGTTATTCAAAAAGGAACCTAGAATGGTGAGTACGACAATAGGCAGCTGGGATTTTTGAGTGCAAAGCAGTCTCATATGTCTTGCACTGTATTTATTATTTTAACTTATTTCTATTCCTTTATATCCTGCCAGTTGCAACACTCAATAAAAACAATAAAACAGCTTAAAACATAAAATGTAGCTCACTAAAGCAGAATAATATATTAGGAGGAAGCTAAGCATCAAAAACCTGGGTAGAGAAGTATATTTCAGCCTGACATCAGAAGCCATGCAACATTGGTTCCTGACCTATCTCCACTGGAAAGCTGTTCCAAAGCTTGGGGGCCACCACTGAAAAGCCTTGTGTGTGACACTATTCTTCAAACCTCTGAGGGTGGCAGAGCTACAAGAAGGGCCTCCTTTTGCAGTCTTAAATACCCAGGCAAGCTTTATATGCGAGAAGACATATTTGTTATATTTAGGGCCTTGTATGTAAAAAACAGAACTTTGGAGGTCATTAGTGAATTTTCAAGACCGGCATATTATACATCCAGCCTGAGACACCTGTCAGCAGTTGAGCTGCTGCCTTTTGCACTTGTTCTAGCTTCCAGATCTTCTTCAGGATGTTAAACACATTACAGCCAGTCTAGAAGTTACCAGAACACGTATCACTGTGGCCAAACTCTCCCTATCCAGGAAGGGTTGAAGTTGGTGAACCGAATGGAAGTTGAAGATGAGCGCTCCTCGCCACTCCTGCCATTTGAGCCTCAGTGGCAAAAATGAAACTGTCTGCAGCCCCATAGCCCACACCTCCTTTCTCCAGCAAAACAATCCACCCAGAATCCCATGTGCCCTAATTCCCTGCATTCAAGACTCTGTGACCCATATTACGTCCTTCTGATCTGGATTCAATTTCAGTTTACTGGTCCATATCCAGCTCATTAGTGCCTCTAGGCAATGAACAGGCATCTGAACCAGCTCTCCTGACTCAGATAAAATGCAGAGATGGACCTGGCTGTCATCAATGAACTGGCAGTACTTCACTTCAGATCTCCTGCTTACCATGTACAAAAGTGACCCTTGGAATAGTCCCAAGTTTAAGAAGCAGCTTATTATTATTATTATCAATTTCAAACAACTTTTACTTGAGGTTGTGTATATTATATGGGAGTCTTAGAGCTCTGCTATGTGTTTTTCAGAATTTTTATTGGCTGTTGTATGTTGAGTGACTCCTGTGGTATATTTCTGGTTTTGACTTATATTGCTTTATTATTGTTTTAGACTGCATTATTGTGAGCCACCTGAGTTCAGAAACATAAAAATTGATAACTAGCTGGTTTGGGATTTCAGAAACATAAGTAGAGGTGTATGTTGTATAATGATGAACTGTATAATTTTGAAGTTGCTGTGTTTTGTGCCAAAAGTAATTAAATACCTACCTTTGTTAAAAAGTCACAATTAGATGTCAAGATTTCTGAACAATTAGGTGTTGGACTTCTGATCCTCTGGCATCATTACTTTAACAGTACCATCCATAACTGTCTTGTCACTTCCTACAACTTTGCATGACACGGAAATATAAGCAAGACACCTCTTCAGTTTCTTCACTTCTGCTGCAGCTATGACCTCTTCTCCGACATATAATGGGGCTGGGAAATTAATCTCCTGGGAAAGGAAAACACACCCATGCCCAGGCATTTTAGTGCCCAGAAGAGCAGAGATAAGTCCATTGATCAGAACACCATGTACAATTGTTCTACCAAATCTTGTCTTCTTTGCATATTCTTCATCTAGATGCAATGGGTTTATGTCCCCCGTTAAAACAGAAAAGGTATAAACATCCTCTTGCGTAAAGGTCTTAGTTAGTTCAGCCCTGTTGCCAACTTGTATGTGCAAATGCTGGTCAGAGGATTGAGTCAAGAAGAGGCTAGCAATGTTGGTCTTTGTCAGGAACGTTTGCTGGAGTCCAACACCCAAAAGTCTGTGTTTCAGCAATGCTGTCAACATCTCCAGATAGCTTTGGGCTTCGCAGAAGACCCTTCAGTTGCCTCTTCTTTGTATTTAATCCAGTACCAGCTCTCTGCTGTTCCCAGCTAAGGCAAGAAGAAATGGAGAAGTCTGCAAAGAGAAAACACAAAGTACATACCTTAAAACAAGAATTCACATGTTACTTAATGCCAAACCATTTCCTTCTGTATATAGTAAAATTTGAACAACAGTATGAAAATTAGTTCATTTTAGACACTGGAGATTATACATTTCATAAACATAAGCCTAGGAGGAAAAGAAGCAACAGAATGGGGGCTTTCCAATGCTTATAGGAGGACAGGGAGATGGGTTAGTCTTAACTCTGCAGGGATATCTGTACCAATAGGTATCAAATGAAATCAGTTACAAATGATGGCTTAAATAATTGCCTGTATTCCAAAATGGCCAAAGGCAAAGAGTGGGGAGATCTTGGATCATAAGATTAATCCAGAAGACATTTACACAGCAAAGTAGCAGTTTTTGAGCTCCAGCCTTATGGGAAGACAAGACTCTAAGCAGGTCTGATGTGCTCCATGCTTTGTTATTTTAATTTCTAACCTAGTTTTCCAGAGAAATTTGGTTAACACAGTTATACCATCCTGGGATATTTCAAGAGTCTAGATCACAAGATGTAATCATCCTTCTTTACTCTACCATGGTCAGACCTCATCTAGAGTGCTCTGTCCAGGTTTTAAAAACGTACTGACAAACTGGAGCATGATCCAAGCAGGGCTACCAAAATGATGAGTGCTCTGCTAACCATGTCCTATGAGGTTAAAGGATCTAGGAATGTTTAGCCTGCAGAAGAGAAGACTGAGAGGAGGCATGATAGGTGTTTTCAAGTATCTGGAGGGCTGTCACAGTGCAGAGGGATCAGCCCTATTCTCCCTTACACAAGAAGGAAGGACCAGAAACAATGGGATAAAACTGCAAGGGAGTAGATGCAGATTAGATATTAGAAAAAAAAACTTTTTGACAATAAAGGTGATCAGTCAATGGAATAGGTTGTCACTGGAGGTTTAGTGAATCCTGCATTGAGCAGGGGGTTGGACTTGATGACCCTGCAGGTTCCTTCCAACTCTATGATTCTATTGTTAGTAATATATGTTCTTGTCCTTGTTGGTTACCATGGAGTTGTAGCTAACTCCTGGTTGACTGCCCTGGCACCTTCATGCAGAGATACAGAAGTGTTTTGCCACTGGCTACTTCTGAGGAGAGGCTGGGGACTGAACTGGCAACCCTCTGCTTTCTCGGCAGTTTTCTCTAACACTAAGCTACATCCATTCCTAGTAACAAATTCATGTGTGCATCTTCTTTCCCCCTGATGTTTAAAGCAAAAGTGAAGCTGTTCAACTACCACACAATGGCATCATCAAGCGACACTTCCTCGTTATTTGCAAGTCACATTCTGACAAAGTCACTGCATGCTCTCATGGCATCATGCAGCTCCATTGCTGTGTGCAGTCATTACACCTAAATACAAGAGCTTTCTGGGAGTTTACATGGCTGATTTGAAACATCTGATACAGCAAAACACACCTTAAATTCTGAGTCTTCTAAATATACAAAATATGTTCTGGAAACTCCCTTAGTTGATCCAGAGTTGATCCTGGATTAGGAAATCCATCCCATGACTGGGATGGATTGCCCCTTGACATGAACAGTGCTGTCTGTACGCACTGGGAGACCATTTTGGCAAGGCACTTTGGCACCCTTTTAGTCTGGAAAATGAAGGTGTGTCTTCTGCGTGCTTCCATGATCCAGACTGGCCCAAACTATTATGCTGGCGGTCCACTGGTGGTCCAGATCGAAAAGCTTCCTGATTCAGATCACACACCCACTGTGTGGTATGCTTGTAGTGAATTCATTCAGTCTTAACTTCCATGTGGTTCCCAGGCATACAACCAGTTGTGTCATGAGCTGGGGAAGGATGGATTTATAGTTTCTTAACTCTTACCTGTATAACACGAAAAGCACACTTTCTGTTCTGATGAGACCCAAACAGCGTTAGAGCACTCCACAGTTTCACCAGGTCACTGTTCCAATGACAGAATTAAGGATATTAATGAAAATGACCAAGAGAAGCCAATAAAGTAATTCTGATGACCAAAACAGCGAACAGTGACTATTAAGATAGCACTCTTATTATTCACTAATAGATAAATATTCACTTTCTGGAGATGGGGCAGAAAAGAATTAACAGTAAACTTACTAGCAGGGGTGGTAAAGTAAATGTAAAGTAAATTCTGACTACAACAATTCTCTTTTTTTCAAACAACTATTTTTTAAAAAGTATCAGAATCCACATGCTTGGAACTGGTAGACATAACTCTACTGCCTGGAAACTTTCCGGTCAGCATATTGTAAACTTAATGCATTCTCATGAAACAGAAATCTGAACTCAAATATTTCCTCAAGGTGGATGCTCTAACTGTTTTAGTTATTTTATCTGGTTTTATCGTGATTTTATAGTGACCTGCCCTGAGACATTCAGGTATGGGGAAGGATAGAAATTTAAATAAATTATAAATAAAATGGCAATGATCTCAAAACAAATACCATATACCTAAATCATGCCTCCAAGTGACAATAATGCTGCATGCCAACCCGTATTGTGATTCCTTGTTTAAAAATTTAAAAAAGGATTCTTCTTTTTAACTATTAGATTCTTGTCTTTACCCAGGAGTACCTACAAAGAATATATAGTCAATAGTTTCTTACGTGTTAGGTACTCTAAGTATCGCAGATAGGGTTTTTTCCTCGTATGACAGAACATCCACAGGCAAAGCTGCACCAATCTAAAAGAAGAGAAGTGCCATTGTTAGCAGAATGCAGCTGATAGATTGGTGACTGGGATAGTTGGCCGGATGCACATCAGGGCAGTCTTAAAAGAACCACACGAGCCCAAATCAAGGTGTTAACTTTAAACTTACAAGGCCCTAAATGACTTGGGCTCCAAATGTCTGAAGGAATGCATAATCCCATATCGACCTGCCCGTGCCTTAAGATCTGGAGGGGAGGCCCTCCTGGTTGTCCCACCACCCACAGCAGCACCTGGGAGACAGCCTTCTCAGTGATGGCCCCTAGGCTATGGAACCGTCTCCTCACTGACGTGCATCTATCCTCCTCACTATACACATTTAGGAAGGCAGTGACTTTCAGTTAAATGGGGATATACTTTCCATTATTGTTTTAATAATGTTTGATTTTAGATGTTGTTACCTGCCCAAAGACCTTCAGGTATAGTGTGGGATAAAAATGTAAATAAATAAGTTGCCTCGGAAACTTTAATTAAAGAACAGAATAAAAGAAACCTTCTAAGATAAATACAGTTCAATCAACTTCTTTCTTGCTTTTTTTTTTTTACAAAAATATGTTCAAGCATGAAAATAAAGATCAGCCTTTTCTATTACACAATATTCAGATTAAGCTTCCAAGAAAAACAGTATTTCTTTCAACACTCTTCAAAGAAAATCTAAAGAAACAGGAAATAAATGGATAACGGTGTACAGAATCTAGGAAGATAGTACAGATAACACGTGAAAAAAGAAAGCTGCTGAATATCCATCAGCATTTTCCCTCCTCTTTTCCCTCCTTCTGATCATGACTGCAATGTTAAAATCAGGAAAAACATGTTATATACTGTCTAAAGTAAAGAGTAATTGCCTATTTTTAATCTGCTTTTCTTAAAGGTGACTCGTTTATCAGCACCCCGAGATTAAACATTGCAGAAGTTACATTTCAAATTATTCCAGGAATAGTTTTTAGTTTATACAGCTCTTTTATTAAAACTTACAGCATAATAAAGCAAAGACAATTCATGAATGATCATCTTTACTAAAAGATCAATCACATTTGATAACATACCTCACCATGCAGCCGTTTCAAAGCAGAGATGATAAGTTGCTTGAACTCAACAGCATTTAGGCCAAAATCAGCTTCCTGGAACTCCCTGAAATTCATATGAACAATCCTATAATTTATCCTGTCACAAAAACAATAATGCACACATAATGCTTCTGGAGTATAGGGGAATTGTGGAAAAACTGAAGTTAAACTTACAAATGGATCTTCAGGTAGTGGTAATCAGAAGCATTTTTTAAAACTATTCTTTCATACAAAGGAGGCTTCAGATCCTTATTTCCATCTCCAGATTCAATCATCTTAGAAAGTTAAATTCTAAAAAAGAATAGTGAGACAAATAATTTAATCACCTGAAGCATTTCTGCACTTAGCTTTCTGTCCTCTGGACAGGAAAAGTGCATTCCCCACAAGCGTGCAGTAGCATTCGCCAAACCAAGCCCCACATATCCAGTGACTTACCTGGGTCTGGGTGCATGTCTGGCCACCAGCAGCATGTATCCAGGCACTGCCATCTTCCATGCAGAGCCTGGCATGCTGATGCATGCGCAGTCGCCATGGTGACACTGATGCTCCACGCACGCCCAGTTGCGTCGGGGTCATCTGAAGTGCCAGACCCTGATCCTGACAGAGGTGTGAATGGTCACTCCTCTGACCAGGAAAGGTAAGGATTAGGATGCGGGTGGTGCATGATTTTGTGCACCACCTCTGGTAGACGCTGGAGTAAGTTCTGGTAAGGCTGAAAATGCCTCCTGCAAGTGCAGACGCTCCTTACCACAAGCCGCCCCAGCATCTACTAAGAGGCCGAGTGCAAACTGGCCTCAAGTTCTGCACTCATATCACAAATTCTGTATCATCAACTCACTTCTGCTGTCAAGCATTCCCAGAACATATTACACATACATGTCTAAATAGCCAATTTTCATCCCCTCCATATAAAACCAATACCATAACACCTCTGAGCACCGCTTTCCAAAGTCCTTGAGAAAACCCATTTGCAGGTAACTGAGAGCAGATGAAAGCTTTGCCTTTGTCTTCTGCTTGACAATGTCCAGAAGAAAATGGTGGGCAAGTGCAAATACTGGGCAAGATGGCCTATGGCCTCATTCAGGAGGGTTCTTCTTATGTTCTAAGCCAAACTATATACCACAGGATGCCCAGATCATATTATATCTCTGGATCTCTAATGGACATAAACATGTAGTCATCAAGAAAAGCCTAAAATCCAAGTTAATGATAGTGAAAGTCGCAAATAATTGCTAAGCTTCATTGAATTTAGATACCACTGAATTGGATTTAACACCTAGGCTATCTCCAGATGGCAGCCCATATTCCACTAGGAGGTGATTAGGTGGCAAATCTTCCCTCTGATTACCGCTTCCTAGCTATACTTTCCCCTCCACTGCAGATAGTATTATTTTAATATTTAGGATATTGTTTTAAATATGTTGAATCTTTTAAGTGTTTTTATGTTTATTATTGTTTTTAATATATATTGGCTTGTAATTTGTTGTTTTCAAGGTTGCTCTCTGCCCTGAGACCTTCAGGTATAGGGCAGTATAGAAATATAAATAAAAAATAAATAAATAGCTAGACAGCACTGTAGCTGGTTTCACACATTTTACAGTTGTGCGTATCCAGGCACTCCAAATGCCCAGATGTACGTGATGCACCTCTGCCCATAAGTGGACACCTGTTTTGCCCTTCACACGTGTGCGGTGGATGAAACTATGGTGTCAACTCTGTCCAGAAGGTCAGTAAAAAGTGCTACTGCTGAAAAACCCACAACCACCACTGGGTTTTCCAGCCATAGTATTTAGCGCTTTTCAGGGGGAGAAGGCTGAACTATGGTGGGCTTGCCTCAGATATGTGAGGCAAGCCCACCACAGTGGCCCTGTAATGGTGCTATATCCGTGCCCCCCTCTGGTCTGGATGGTGTTGTAGTGAAGGTATCACTATTTTTTTGCTTTAGTTTCATGTACTTTACTCACTGTTTATCTGTATACTCCCTTTCCACAAATGTATACTCCCTCTGCACAAACACAAAACAGCATTGCAATACTATAAATGAAAAAGCTAAGAAGAACCAACCAACGACAAACATGCCATAGACAACTAAATGCCCAGCTGCCTCTCTTCATTTGTAATTTCTGTTGCCCACAGTTGTCAAGACATAATTTAACGAACAGGCCTGGCCTCTGCTGTTAGTGGGACTGAACACAACTACGTCCTGTCCCTCTGAAGAAGCTGCTTCTTTGCAGAACTGGATCCTTTTGTCAGCTGCTCTGGACTCCACCAAGCCTATAAAGCCCTTAAAGGAGCACTGCTTGTGACCTCAGTTGCTTTAGTTCATCTGTTATTCAACCTCTGATCTATATTATTTAAGGTTTTGTGTCATTTTGTATTACATGATCTTTTATGACATGGGGTTTTATAATGTATTATTATGTTTTGATGCATTATTTTGTATTGTGTCATTTCTGTTTGTCATAAATTCCCATGGGCAGTTTTTTTGGGGGGTGGGACGGAAAGGTGATAATCAAATAAAATGGAAATGAAATGCAAAATGAAAATTTACTTCAGAGAAGACATCGCTAGAACTGTTCTGTAAATGATCTTCTCAGTCTGGCCTGATGAAATCCAAGAGGGCCTCCTTTCCCATAGACAATTTCATGAGCTGTTGCCCCCCCCCAAATCTACTTATAGCCATTTTAAAGCAAAGCCTGCTCCAAAGACCATACTGACATGTGGCCCCAGTTTGCTCATGCAATGACCGCAGTCAAAAGAACAACACAAGAAGAAACCTGCTGGATGAGAACAGACCCCTTCTAGTCCAGCATCCTTTCTCACATAGGGGCTCATGAATTGCTTCTGGGTATTCTCAAGCACTTTGAAGAAAGCCCCATCCAGATGGAGTACCCCATCAGGGGAGCTTGCTGGAAAATCTAGACCTGGTTGCAGCTTTTCCAGTAATAGCATTTTTTTTCTCACCTTGAAGATGGAATGACAGTTGCTCTATTAACTGTGCATGCACAGTGGCCGAACCCAGATGCATGGTGGCGGCAATGTGCACATCCAGGCATTCCTGGACGCATGTGTGACTTAAAATATGCAAAGACAGCACAGTGATAACAGCACGAGAGCAATACCCAATACTGATTACCTCCAGACTTGGTGAACACTGTGCCGTCCCAACTGCCACTTCCCGCTTCTCAGATGATACGGTTGGAAGCGACACAGTGAAGGCGCAGTAACTTCTGGTTTACCCAATGGGCCAATCGGAAGCTTCGCCACCCCTTCAATGCGGCTTCCTGTATGCCAGATGGGCCACTCCATTGCCCACAGTAGTGTCTTTGAATTAGCTTCTTTTTACTTCAATGAATGCTGTGCTGTTGCTGAGGGCTGAAAAAAATCGTACAGCTTTGAAGCAAGTCTGCATGCAGCCAATATTGTTTCATACTAGGCTGCATTTGGTCTAGTCAGTTAGCCAGTTTGCTCTAGGGTTTAGGGAGCCGGACTTTTATCTAGGAATACAGAGTTTGATTCCGCCCTCCCCCGTGAAGCAATCTGGGTGACCTTGGACTAGTCACAGCTCTCTTCTAAGCTCTGCCCCACCTACCCCACAGGGTGTTCTGTTGTGGGGAGAACAGAAGCTTTGTCAGCCGCCTTGAGTCCCCTTAAATGGGTGAGAAAAGTGGGGTAGAAATACCAACTCTTCTCCTTCTGTTTTAATCCTGCCTCAGTCTACTTTCAGAAAGGGAGAACACATCTGTAAAGTGACAAGCTGTTTTCCTTTGGTTGGAATCTACCTTAGGCTTAGATAAAATGGGAAGGAAATGTCTGGTCAGTTATCTGTTGTGTTATCTCATTCTCAAAGCAGACTGAGAGTGGATTAAAACTTAGGTGTGGACACAGCCGTGATATCTGGCCACCATCTGGTGACAGCCAAAGAGAAAACCTTCACTTGCTCTCGAATATCTGCCCATGGCCTTGAGAGGCATCCAGCCTGTCTCCCACCTGAAGGCAGTACCTGGGCAACCATCCTAACGGTCACTGATACACGTGTCCTCCATGAATCTGCCCAACATCTTACCCAGTCCTCTCAAGAAACCTGGTAAGAATATGAGTTATAGATGCTAAGGGAAAGTACATCATGGTGCATTGCTATCACTTACCAGAAGAACAGGTTTCTTCTTGTGCTTCTTTGCTGACAGGAGGGAAAAGAAAGGCGCCCCTCGACTCTTCCTCTTTACTTAATTTCACACCCATCAAATGAAATATTTACCTCCAAAGGATGAAAATAGGATTATTTTTCATTTTAAACAGCAAAAAAATGCATTTCATACAAGTCCAATGCAAATACCCCTCTGCTGAGAGCAATAGGCTTTTCCTTTTAAAAGCACGCCGATCAAAAATATTCTTTTTTCCTTTTGATGATCCTACCAAGCCTGGTAGCAAAATGCCTGTGGGAGGGATTAAATCTTCCTAGCCTGATAGTTGCTGGTGAGGGATAATCCGATTTGCCAAGAAGGATGTCATTTGCAACCACACCGCTCCTCCATTGGCTTCAGCCTCACACACAGGCATTTGATTAGCCAGATTGAGTATTAAGCCCGCCCACCGACTGCATGCATAGGTTACAAGCACAGAGGGGGTAGAAAGGACGAGCAGCAGGGTAACTGTAGCCTATCACGAAGCGGTGGAGGGGGGGGGGAGTGAAGACTGACAATCCGTTTGACAAATCAAAACTTCACGTAGCACAATGGGAGGCGTGATTCCTTCAGACTGTCTTCGGGGTATCAGAGGGAGGTTCTGACATGGATTGACGTCATGTCCAGCAAATTGCCTTTGAGATATAGGATAGGCGTGTAGGGAGGGGGAGGCCGAGGAGGAAATCAGACAGAGCAGTGGGTGGATGGGATTCGAAGGGGTCGGGTGGCGTGTGGTCCTGGGCCAGGCTGGCGTTTCAGTCCAGTGTGTTTGCTCCTTGCTTTTGAAAGGGGCCGGTGTTGCTCTGAGAAGGGGGCATGTGGAGAGACTTCGAATTAGGAAAGGGAGTTAGGACAAAAGCATATAAGAGGAGCCACGGTCCATCTAGTCCCGCATCCCGCCCCACAGAAGATGTGGTCAGACCCTAGGTTTAATCCAGCTACAGTCCACGTTCACAGAGAGAGGACACCTCAGCAAAGTGGCCAGTAATTTTCTTTCCACATTATCTGCCCCAAAGGTGGATTTTCCGAGTTATTTAACCCTGAAAGAAAAGAGCTCACTTTGCTGAGGTGTTCTCTCGCCCTGAAAGTGGACTGAAGCTGGATTAAACCTTAAGTGTGGCCCCAGCCGGAGTGCCTCACCAACTGCTTATGGTATCTCAAGCAGAAGACAAAGGCAAAGCCTTCACCTGCACTTGAATGCCTGAAAATGGCCTTGAGAGGCATTGTGCCTGTCTCCCCATACTGGGGGACGTAACTAATTGTCCATCGATACACTTGACATCCATGCATTGGTCCCAATGATGGCGAACCTTTTGAGCTCGGTGTGTCAAAATTCGCAAGAAAACCTAGCTTAACTCGAGTGCTGTGTCACATCTAGAAATATCCATAATTTTGTGATATTTGTAGCTCTAGTAAAAAAGTTATATTTTTATATATTTTATGAAAAGCAAAAATGAATAATTCTTTACATTAGTGACTTTTGTTGCTGAATTTCGTTTGCTAAATCTTCAATTGAAAGTTGGTATTTCGTACACTTCAAGAACAAGCAAGCACTGCACGCCCAGGTGCCAGTGTCACCCAAAAGCGCTTGGCGTATCACCTGTGACATGCGTGTCATAGGTTGGCCATCACTGGTCTAACCCAAGCTATCTAGGCTGGTTGCTGTCACCACCTCTTCAGCTGTTTATTTGTTTAATTTGCATTTTCATCCCACCCTATGACCAAAGGAGCAGGTTACAGCAATAAAAAATGTGTAATGACCCCCCTAAAAATAATGGTGTCTGAAATTGGGAAGAAAAACTGTGACCCTAAGTTAGGCTGTGGTCACACTTAAGGTTTAATCCAGCTTCAGTGAGAAAACAGAGTGAGAAAACATCACCAAAGTGACATCTCAACAACTTGTTGTTGTTTTTTTTCAGTGTTAAATAACTCAGAAAATTCACCTTTGGGATAATGTGGAAAGAAAGTTACTGGTCATTTTGCTGATGTGTTCTTCCGCTCTGAAGGTGGACTGAAGCTGGATTAAACCTCAAGTGTGACCCTAGTTTCCTCAGCTCTCGAAGGGGTGTGTGCTTATGTTCTCTACTGGGGCAAACATAATTGAGTAAAGCTATTCCTCTGGTAGGGCAAAGGCAGAAGTTCAAGGACTTTGCTTTTTAACCCAGGTCAACCTGTTTTTTCCTTTAGAATTTTATAGCAGCTTATTTTTTATCTTATTAGTTCAGAATCGGGAGTCTTAGGCTGAGATTATACCAAGCACACAAGGCACTGCTGGGCATATCAGGAGATCAGGACAATTGGGATGCTGTGAATTCAAAAATAGATCTTCATGATTTCAATAGACTCTGAAATGTGATTGTACCCAAATTGGCTTCAGTGAAAAAAAAATCCTTCTTCATGGAATGACACTTAGAAATCACCACTTTTGGGCAGACATCTTCTTGGATCCATTTGATTTCTCCTTGGGGTGTTGAGGGGAATCATAACTGCTGAAGGATAGACTGGTGTATGAAAGTTATTGCAAATATGTGTGTGTGTGTGTGGCAAACTATCTTGTTGCCCCGAAAACTGCCTAGATTTGACCACAAAGTCACCAGCAGTCAAGCCTGACTTGGGCAGGTATTTCAAAAGGTGTGCCCCCATCTGCAGTCCCATCTTCACATGCAAGCAGTTCTGAGCACTGGAGCACTGCACCTGATGTAGGTACACTTCTAGGAGCAAAAGAAAGCCCCCAGCTGCCTCTTTTTCAGAGCTGGAAAGACCCACCCAAACACTATGGATTTGAACCCCGGGACCTTCATTTACTTTGCTCTTGGTAGCGGCTTTGATTTTACCTTTCAAAGCTTCATTGGAGAGAAGATTTAAACCAATGGCCATGAGGGGGCGACAAACGACCGAGGACAGGAAGATAAACTATTCCAATAGAGACACTTTAAAGAGCAAAGAGAATTTCAAGGTGGTTCCCGACATTGACTTCAGTTCACACTTAGCATATTGGCTAAGTCATTTTCTGTTATTTTAACAAATATTAAAGAGAGGGACAAAGAAAATAGTTTTGCTATCTGTTTATAAACTTTACGGAATTTATGTAGAAGATAAACAGGACACTGACCATTACTGGATCATTGACTCGATCAGGAAACAAAGAAGACTAAGGGTGCATTCCCATACAAGATTAAATGCTAATCCAGTCCATGTTTGGGATCGTCCAATACCATTAATTTTTTTATTCCCAGACTTTATGAGGACTATACTGCTAAAATCAGAAGAAGAAAAGTCCCCAGAAAAATATCCAGCCTGCTTTTTTTTTTCCTTATGGGAATGCTACCTGACTATTCAAGGAAGAAATCTGCCTTTCAGGCTCCTCCCCCCCCCATATCCTTCTAGCCATTGTCTGCTGCCCATGGGTAGATTTCATAGCTGGGAAGGTCTCCCCCTCCCCCTCCCTGCAATGCTAGAGCCCCAAGATAAAAAAAAATGGTTTGGTTCTTTGAACACAGATTTTCCCTTTTTGTAAATGCCACTGTAGCTACGAGAGATACATTATATTGCAGCAGCTAACAATCCCAGAAGGAACTTTTCTTTAGCCCCACTGCGTCCTGAGCAGCCCATTCAAAGCAGAGAAGGAAGGGAATCCCTTCTTCTCTCCTTGAACCTGTGCAGAAACCACAAGCCTCTGTTCTCCTCCCACCCCTTGCTGATTTGAAAGGGAGAGATTGCTTTGCGCTGCCTGTTCTTTCACTCAGCTGCTTCTGCACAAAGCTGCTGCCTTCCCAGTAATGTGAATGGAGGGAGCGTCCAATTTGAAAGGGAGAGTGATTGCTTTGCCCTGTGCCTGTTCTTTCGCTCAGCTGATTCTGAGCAGGGCAGGGTTACAGGGTTTGGACAAGGGGCGGAGATGAAAAGATCCTGTTTCTCCATGCTGGGGATTTGGGTGGTTTGAGTAGGAACTGCAGTATTTGAATTCAGCCTGTGTTATCCTCAGACAAATGGGGACAACCAAAATGCCCAGTCCTGAATCCAGCTTAAAATAGTCAAGTGGGAATGCGGTCTAAGAAATCTGCAGCCAGATTCATAGGATCTTTCTGGCAGCCCAAGAAGAGAACATTGGGGATGATTGTGGAAATTGGCACAGAGATATCTGTTGTTCCACTGTTGCAACCTTTAACCAGGTGTTCACCTCTAACCAGAGAGGTCAAAAATCCTACTTGGTTTTATTTTTCAAGTGAATTCATGCAAATATAAACCTACAACACAATCTTTCTAGCATCCTTTCTCTTGAACAATATGAGGTAATTTGCAATTGGATCCCATTTTCCCATTTCCTTTTGCAAACAGAAAAGCAATCGACTGGACAGATCAGGAGAAATCTGATTATATGCCAATCAATGTAGGGAGGGGCTGCTGTTCTGTGGCAGAGCAAACTTCCTGGAAAGCAAAATGTTGCCAGTTCAATTCCCAGCTCTTCCTGCCAAACCACTCTATATTTCTGCCAAGAAAACTGCATGGAGTTGCTCATCGATGTGTTCACCCAGGAGTCAGTGATGGCGAACCTTTTGAGCTCGGTGTGTCAAAATTCACAAGAAAACCTAGCTTAACTCGGGTGCTGTGTCACATCTAGAAATAGCCATAATTTTGTGATATTTGTAGCTCTAGTAAAAAAGTTATATTTTTGATATATGTATTTTATTAAAAGCAAAAACAATTCTTCACATTAGTGACTTTTGTTGCTGAATTTTGTTCGCTAAATCTTCAATTGAAAGTTGATATTTCGTACACTTCAAGAACAAGCAAGTACTACACGCCCAGGTGCCAGGGTGACCAGGTGTGTCACCCAGAAGGGCTTGGTGTATCACCTGTGACACACGTGTCATAGGTTGGCCATCACTGCCCTAGAACAACAGCACTAACTAGTCGTAAGGTGTGATGACTGTAGAACAACAGTACTAAGCAGTGTAAGGTGTTGGGATTTTATACAAAAACAGATTTTGGAAGTAATGCAAAGGATACATTGTTGCTGTTATAGCCTTGGTTATTTTCTGGGACTATAGTACAGTATACTACATAACGTACAGGCACTATACTTTGTAGGAAACTCACAAACTTGCTTTCAGAAGGGGGAAGGACTTCTGAATGTGCTCACCCATCCTGGCCACCATTACTTACTAGTATAGATCCTTCAACTTCTCCTGGAAAATCCAGGGGGAAAGAGCAAGGTCCCTTTAATTCACTCATGTGAACTTTCATCCAGCTGTACTTGCTCCTCTTAAGGAGGCAGCTGTATTAAAGGGGCTGAACTGCCCAGACAGTGTTGAGTGACTTTTATATTCTCAAACAAAAAAGGTCTTGCTTCCGTAAAGAATCCCATGCCCCTATCTGCAGTTTCTTTGTCCTCATCATTCAGGCTGCCTGGATCAGGCCACAGCCCATCAAGTCAAGCATCTTGATCAGTGGCCTACCAATAGCTTCTAGACATTCTCATGGAAAAATCCCTCACCTGGGCCCTTGCCACACTTATCCTTGTTCTGGAATATATCTCAGGGTAGGGAATCTGTTGTACACATGACATTGCAGACTATGGCAGACCTCACCTGGTTCCTGCCACAGCCTGAGTGAGCATGCAGACAATAGACCCCTAACCTGAGATATATAAAATAAGGCTAAGTGCAGAAAGGCCCCTGCTCTTGACTCCCTGCGAATGGCCTTTAGAGGTATCCTGCTTGTCTCTCCAACGTGGAAGTGGTACTTAGGCATCAATTCTAGTAGCCACTCTGGGTGTATGAATGGCTACTAGAATGGATGACTAGCTACTATCTCCAGGTTGGAGAGACAGGCTGATGCCCTTAAAGGCCATTTTCAGAGAGTCAAGAGGAGGTGAAGGTTTTGTCTTTGTCTTCAACTTGACACAGTGGCCATGTCCCCATGCAAGCCATTTGGCACTGTTTGGGTGCTGATTGGGATCGCATAGGCTGGGTGCGGGGTTGAGAATGCTCCCAGCCTGTCCCCATGCCATTCCTGGCAACATGGGCTAAGTATGGGTTAGGCATGGATGGAGGTGTCCCCATGCAAACCGCGCCAAGCCCTGGTGTGGGGAGCACCACCACCTCCTCTCCGCCCCCTCTCTCCTCACTGGAAGCTGGATTGACATCAGCCCACACCTGTGCCATATCCCCCCCTCCCTCAGCAGCACTGAAAGCCAGGACTGGGCTGGGAGGCATGGAAAAAAAGTTAAAATAAAGCTTACTTCATAATAATACATTTATAAATAATTTTAAAAGACTGAAAGCTGCTATAAGGTTTAGCAGCAGTTAGGTGCCTGAGCAGTTTTGCGCAGAACGCCCTCCAAGTTTAAAAGGGAGAAAATCAAGACTTTATTTAATGATCGCCTTGGCGATCGGGAAATGAGAGGTGAAAAATTTTGGAATTGGAACAAAAATCAAGCCATTATCCTGCCTGCATTGGCAATCAGAAAAATGAGGGTGGAAATATTTCCATGGAAAATGCACAAAACATAAACCAGTATCCTGCCTGCCTTGGTGATCAGGATTTTAAAATGTGAGCAGCTGTGATCTCCAATGCACAGGGCAGGAACGGCAAGCACACCCCACCTCCTAATGATGTGAGCGTCAATCACTTCCCCGGATAGGCTGCGATTGTCCCCATGTGCAGGCTCAGTTCCCTAGGCAATGCCTGCTGGACCCCCAAACCATGCTGAGTCTTGTATTTTCAGGTACCAAATTTGGTCCTGGTCTGGCATGGTTTGGGGAAATTTGGTCCGCTTTCTGCGGACCCAATCCAAAATGCATGGGGATGCCCCTTGCCGATCCCACCTTTGGAACCATAACAAACGTGCATGGGGACATGACCATTGTCTCACAAAGTGGGCCACTGTTGGTTAAGTCTCCCATTATAACTACTCTGTCCTCTTGGATGCTTTCTTGATCTTATTTTCCACATACTGATCTCCTTTGGAAGTTTGTTTACGAGGGTAATAAGATGTCTCTGAGGTAAACCTACTTTCTGACCTGGTATTCCAAAGCCTCTTTGGAACAGTCTGATTCACCTAGGCATTCTAGTTGATTAGATTTTATCCTCCTTTAATATACAACATGATACCACCTCCAATGCACTCTTTCCTGTTCTTCTTGTACAGTTTGTAGCATGAAATAGTTTTATCTCCCTGGTTTTCCTTGGTCTAACTGGTTTCAGTTATGCCATCATATCTTCTCTTTTTTATCTATCACCAAAAAATCTCCAAGAGCTCCAGTTGCCTTCTTGCTTTCAGGGGCCTGTTTGCACTTAACTTCAGTGGGATGGTAGCACTGAAGTTACGTTTAGTCCAGTGTAGATGGGCCAGGCTAGAATGGGACAGGGCTTCTTCTGCTCCACTCCAGAGTGCAGAACAAGAACCTCAGAGGTAGGGATGTGCAAGAACATTCGAAACATTTGAAATTCATTCGACTTCATTTGAATTTGGACATTGAAATCTGAATTGAATGTCTATACATTCATTTTTTAACATTCAAACCAATTTGAATGTTTTAAATCATTCACACAAATTATTCAGACATTTGTATGTGTATGGAAACGTACACAACTTATTTGTATCTGTACGCATTTGTGTGGATACATA
Organism: Aspidoscelis marmoratus; assembly: GCA_014337955.1. Lineage (NCBI taxonomy): Eukaryota > Metazoa > Chordata > Lepidosauria > Squamata > Teiidae > Aspidoscelis > Aspidoscelis marmoratus. Next base: position 4,783,429 of record MTQE01001141.1, on the reverse strand, counting down.
CGGGGCAAAAATGGGATGCATACAGGATAAAAATGGGATGTGTATGGACACATACAAATGTCAAAATTTGTATCATCAAATACGAATGGAATATTCATAAGAATAGATACAAATGTATTTGAATCAGTTTGAATTTGAATACATTCATTTTTTCTCTATTTGTACAAATTCAAACATTAAAATATTTGATAAACATGTACAGTGAAGGGGCCTGTGATGAGTGCACGTAAAGGTTGGTGTTTAGTTTGCAGTTTTTAACCCCTGTTATTTGGCTGGTAAGAGACTGGTGGGCATGGCTTATGCTGACTCAGAGGGTGGGAGGAGTTTGCTCCTTTCATGAGCCAATCAGGGTAGCCCAAACAAAGGGCTATATAAGGCCCTGCAGCCAGGACTCAGGGTTCTTTCCTGGGGTAACTCACTTGAGTGTGGGCAGGGAGAATTGGGCTCATAACAATCTACGTACCTAAGGGATGTTAGATAGGGAGTCCTGAGTATGAAATGAGTTAAGATTGTTTAAGGGATAAGTGAAAGGAACAAACCTAGTTTGCATTCTTTTGAGGACTGTATTCAAGGCAACTATAATTCAAGTCATTACCTCACTCATTCATTGCTGAAGTTATAAATTGTTGGCTTATGTCTGAGTGCTGATACAAATAAAATCTAAAGTTTTTTTCTCTCTCTAAAGCAGAGGTTCCCAAACTTTTTTTTCTCGTAGACCACTTTAAATTTTTTACTGATTTCAGTGGACCCTCTGCTGCTACATTTCTACCATATTCCCAAAACTCGTCAAAAAATGTGAAGATTAGATCTAACGATGGAATTTGCCTCGCGGCTGAGTTCCAACCCTAAATTCGGAGTGGTAAAAAGAAAAAGAAAAATAGTATATTTTCTTGTGTTCTATTTATTAAAATAATTTGATTACAGACTTAATAGAATTAAAATTAAACATTAATAACATAACATAACTTCAACAATGCAAGTCAACAAATTAAAAAAAGTAATCATAATTTTAATGGGAAGGGTGCATTGATAAGTAAAGCCAAGCCAACATTTTTGTGGACCCCCACTTACAACTTGTGAAACCCTTTTTTTTTTTCATGCCAACATAGACCCCTGTCGAATCTCCTATAAAGAGTATGCCAGCGACTGCTTTGCCTCTGGGCTTTTACAAAGTAACAAACTGTGGTGCTCTGTGCCCTGTAAGACAGAGAGATACATATCGCTACATATCAGCACAGCACTGGAAGAAAAGCCTCTTGTTTACCTTCTGAGAACAAGAGGGGGCTGAATGTGGGTGAACTCTGCCAACTCACAGGCCAAGGTATTTAGAATCAGGAGGATTCTGGATGACATACCAGGAGGGCAGGGTAGAGGTAGGCAGTGGGTCACCACAGTGCCTGACACACCTCAAGGGGGAGACTATTCCATAGCCTAGGGCCCATCACTGAGAAGGCCCTCTCCTCAGTGCCCACCCCTTTTATTACTGAAGGTGGTGGTACAACCAGGAGGGCCTCCCTTCCAGATCTTAAGGCACTGGCTGGTCAGTATGGATATTTGGAACAATATCTAGGTAAGACATGCTGATGCTCCCTTTTCCCATGGTGAATATTGATGGTAAACATCCTGGTATCAATTACTCATGGCAGATCTTTCTACAATACCTCCAGCCTACCTGTATTACACACTAATCAAAGTTTGCATCACCATCTATAGTCTTGCACAGGCACATTTGTATCACATATTTTCTTCAGAAATGCCCCTACCAAGGAAATAGTTACACCTCATGATCTCATCCTCTCCACTTTATTAGCTTCTTCCCTCCTGTGTGTCCTCCCTTGCTGATGTACCCAGATTATTCTTATCATTGCCCTTCCTGGGTTTCTATGTCCTTTCTCATGATGCCTCAAGTTTAATGTGTTTGGTAGCAGTAGGTAGGGAGCCCACGGACTGGATATGGCTGGACTGCAGGTTCCAGTCCATTGTCCATGATGGCCACAATAACATCTGGATAAAATTATGTCAACTCTGACTTTTGACTCAGAATTTTTAAGGGGATAAATCCCCTTATCAGTCGAAGAGGGACAAAGCAATTTCCTCTCATTCATTCCTCCCTTTGTAGCTTTTTGTGGTTCCTGAAAAGTGACTCTAGGGGATATTGCAAGGCGAAAGTCATTTTGCCTCACAGGAGTCCCCATGCAAAGCCCTAATTTGGGCTACATGAGGGACAAATGCCACAAATTCGTGGCAAAACAACCCCCCTTTGTAACTGTTCTCGACTTGAATTACAGGGCAAGAACGGATTATAAAAGGAGCATGGGGACACCCCCAGGTTAGGATCGCAGCAGTAGCGGGCGGGTCTTCACTGTCCCCACCACTAATGCTGCGATGTCAGCTGTTCCCACTTACCTGAACGTTTAATCGCCCAGGTAAGGGCTTGATTTTCCTCAAACACTCACCTGACAGCTGCTCTGCAATCAGCTGAGCAACTGTCATGTGGGTATAGCAGCTATCATGCACACGAGCAGAGATTCACTAAAATAATTAAAACAGACGCGGCTTTCGCATCTGTTTTAATATTTTAGCGGGGCTGTTCTTGTGTGTGGGGAGAAAACTGTGGCATCCCAATGCAGGATTTGCCATGGTTTTCATGGGGATGGGCAGGTTTGCCTTGAACCTACCCTGTCCTCCATTGCCATGGAGACTCCTTAATGTGAATTAGACTCACATTAAGGGTCCCCTGAATCCACCGTGGGGCATTGGCAGCCCCATGGGAACTCAGCCCAGAAGTATTTTGGGGAAAGTACTGTATTTAGTGAATATGTGAGAGCTGGTGGTAAGGGTGGAGGCATAAGAGAATAACCTTAAAAACATAGGAACATATCCCATCTAATCCAGCATCATGTCCCACACAGTGGCCGACCAATTGCTTATAGGCATCTCAAGCAGAAGATGAGGGCAGAACCTTCACCTGATCTCAAATCCATGGAATTACGCCAGACCTGATCTGTTATGGGCCAAAGACCAGTTCAACACAATGAAATGCAGGCCTCCCTGGTCATCATATAGGGCCTCTGAACTGTCATACAGATTCTGGGTTAAACTAATTGCAACAAAAATACAAATACATTCCAAAATGAACAAATGAAGTACATGTGGGCAGCAATAAAAATGGGTGGAATGAGGATTCCATGGGGTCATGCTAATAAATTGGGAAGCCACAGCTTCCAACTGCTAGTTATTGGTGATGGTCATCTCTTTCACTGTCATTAAGCACCTTCATTGACAGTGTCTGCTTCTGAGCACTCTTTAGAGACTGTGTGCAACTATAAAAGATCCATGGCCTGAAGATCTAGATTCTTGAACAATCTCTAGTTCCCATGCTTTAAAAAGATGTTTTTCCTGAAGTTGATCTTGCACTTTTTAATCATACTTTTAACAGCAGTTTTTATTATTACTGGTTTTTTTGTTTTGTTTTTTAACTTCATTACAGCTGAAATATAACTGAGAGGTCGGGCACAAACCCATTGATTTAATCAGTTCTCAGGCGGTCCTCTTTTCCAAGCGATCACGTCGCACACAAAAATGCACTCCTCTTTCTTCTCTGGACCACTCCCCTCCTGTCCCCCTATTGGCACTATTCTGTGTTTTCATTATCCCAGCACTGGAGCCGTTTCTGCTCATTTGTCTCTTTATATTTGCAAGGTGTGATCAAGCCAGGGGCCCTATTGGGGTGACAACTCAATTTCCCTGGATGGGCTGAGTGAGAGTTTTCTCTTTTCCTCTTGGCCACAGTCTGATCTTGTGGGCCTTCTAGAGTGGTGGTGCCACTGGCCCCCACTTCCTTCTCACTCCCTGCCACCACCTCCATCTTTCCCAGATCTTTTTTTATTTATTTATTAGAGCTGGTGATGATGAAGGGCATCCTGAAACTGCTTTGGAGAGCAAACAGGGTCTGTGGGTGCTGCTGGTGGGGGTGATGGTGGTGGGGGTTAGCCTTAAGAGAAAAGAAGTCACATCTTGATTGCCCAGTGAATGTTCTTGCAGCATAAACAGATCTGGCCCCATTTAGCTTCATCTTTCCTTTTCTTCTTTAAAGTCAGAAGTGTGCAGTTCTGAAGATCTTCCCTGTCTCCATCATTCTGCTTTTCTTCTTCCAATCAACTGGTCTCTTCAGCCTTTAGAACCTCAGGCAACCTCTGAGCCAGTTTGGTCTAGTGGTTAGGGAGCCGGACTCTTATCTGGGAATACCGGGTTCGATTCTGCCCTTTCCCGTGAAGCCAGTGGGTGACCTTGGGCTAGTCACGGCTCTCCCCTGAGCTCCCACAGCCCCACCCACCTCACTGGGTGTCTGTTGGGGGAAAAGAATAGAAAGCTTTGTCAGCTGCTTTTAGTCCCTGAAATGGGTGAGAAAAGTGGGGTAGAAAAACCAGCTCTTCTTCTGCTCTTCTTCATAAGTCCCCATTTTCTGAGCTGCTCCCAGAACAGGATTGCAAAAAAGAGAACTTTTCCCCCCTCCAAAGGGCTTTCACTCGATCTCTTGCCTTCTCCCTCTGTCTGTCCCACAGCAGCAACAATGAAGAATTATTATGCCACAGGAAACAGTTACTTCCCCAGCATTGCTTTCCCCAGAATCTGGGGCTGCAAGGCTGTGGAGCAGGAATTCTGGGATGTGAGCTTCATGATGAGGGGCACCTCTTCTGGCAGAACAGACATGCATGCAGGAAGTGGAGACGGGAAAAGCAGTGGAAAGCTGAAGGGCTGGCAAGGCACAGCAGAAACTCAGGTGCAAAGCAGGCAAGCAGCTCATGGACACAAACTATGGGAGCAGAAAAGGGGAGGACAGGGAAGGGGGACACAGTGGTAATGGAAGAAAGAGGAGGTCAGTTCGCACTTAGGCCTCTAGTCAACGATTAGTGCAGCTCTGGTGAAAAGCATACACACTTCTACTAGGCCTTTACAGCCTAGAAGTGTGCCTCCTGTCCTCACTGGAGGTGCACTAAGGCCATGTCCCCATGCACGTTTGGTACGGTACCAAATGCGGGATTGGCAAGGGGCATCCCCATAAGTTTTGGATTTGGTCTGCAGAAAGCGGACAAAATCCCCCCAAACCAGGCCAGACCAGGACCAAATTTGACACCTGAAAAAACAAGTCTCGGCATGATTTGGGGTCCCAACACGCATTGGCTAGCGAGCCAGGACCGCGCATAGGGACGATCACAGGCTATCCGGGGAGGAGATTGGCCCTCACGTCATTAGGAGGTGGGGTGTGCTTGCCATTCCTGCCCTGTGCATTGGAAGTCACAGCCACTGACATTTTAAAATCCTGATTGCCAAGGCAGGCAGGATACTGGCTTAATTTTTGTGCATTTTCCATGGAAATATTTCCACCCCCCGTTTTCGAATTGCCAATGCAGGCAGGAAAATGGCTTCATTCTTGTTCCAGTTCCAAAATTTTTCAACCCCCGTTTCCCAATTCCCAAGGTGATCATGAAATAAAGGCTTGATTTTCTCCCTTTTAAATTTGGCGGGCATTCTTGTGGTTCCTGGTGGAGCGGAGGTGTGCAAAATTGCTCAGGTGCCTAACTGGCGCTAAACCTCATAGCAGCTTTTGGTCTTTTAAAATTATTTATAAATTTA
>MTQE01001141.1:4724178-4766455 GCA_014337955.1 Aspidoscelis marmoratus | reverse complement strand
TGTGTCACCCAAAAAGGCTTGGCGTGTCACCTGTGACACATGTGTCATAGATTGGCCATCACTGTCTTAGGAATACCAGAAACAAATGGAAAACTTCAGGGCTTGTGGTCTTCAAAAGGTTTCCAGCCCACCATTTCCAGCAATCCCTGCCAGTCAGCTCCATCAGGAGGGTTGCAAACTGAGCAGATATGCTTTAGATCTTTAGATTAGGGCGAAAACTTCAGAATTCCATTTAATAAGAAGATATTTTGATAAGAGCTGGCTTGGGTATTCCAGGTAGGATGTCCACAAGAATGCCTTGTCCTCATTGTAGACAGGTACACTGGAGGCCATGCCTCTTGTGGAATGCTGTGTCCACATAGGATGAGGTGCTGGAATTAGGGATGTGCATAAATATTCATAACATTCATTATTCATACAAATTTGGATGAATTTGGACATTTTTATACAAATTGAATGTTACAACATTCGTACATTGACATTTGTACGAATATGAATTTTTTGGAACACTCGTAAGAAGCTTTGGAACCTTTATGGAATGGGGAGATGGGAAAGTGGCAGCGCCAGTCACATCTGCCATGGATCCAGAGTGAATCTGACATGGTTTGAGAGTGGATTCAAAGTGGATTCAGGGCAGATTAGACACTTTCATAGCGCATATGTTACGGGATATGTATCAGATATATATATATAGATATGTACTGGATATGTATGCATTCATATCAGATATTCGTACAAATGTGTCCAAATACATTCATATCGAATAGAATCCTACCACACTCAAAGGGGATCTTTTCAAACGGATATGAATTTTCTTACATTCAATTTGATACAAATAGAATCACATCCTTAGTTGAAATGAGCCTGGTGAGAAAATGGTGCCAGATCCTACCTCAGCTGGAGAGCAAATTCACATTTACCATGTTAGAGAATTACTGCTGTTGCAGGCAGTATCTGCATTTCCTGGAAGAGTTGCTCTTCTGGGGAAGTTCAAAGGGAGCCTGGGGAAGGGGGGCACAAGCGTAGTTAGTGCTGTGTCATCTTGTCACCACAAGAAAGATGGCATGCAGGCGCATTGGCACCATTGCCATGGTTCTGCGATTCCTGCCATAATGACAGTGACTTGCACCTTGCCAGCACTGTGTGAAGTGCTGGCAAGGTTAGGGAGAGAGCCATTGTCCGAAATGTGGATGCTGGAACTCTCCCCCATCTTTGCTTCCTAGCAAAGGTGAAAAACAAAATAAAATCCAGAGACTGCTTCAAAGCAGTCTCTCAAGTGTCCCACATAGAGGACCATTTCTGGGTGCACGGCAAAAAAAAAAGGCGTCTCTGTCAACATTAGAGACGGGCTCTTGACTATGGAAGTTGGGCTGGGTGGACGAGGCCATAGTAATAATGCAGATGGCTCATGATACAGGCTGTAGGCTACCAGCTGCCAATCTGTTCTTGACCCAGATTATTCAATCCAGGCCAAGGCTATAATCAAACACAGCAAAAAAGAAAGAAAGAAAGAAAGAAAGAAAGAAAGAAAGAAAGAAAGAAAGAAAAGGCACCTCTGAGAGGCTTTAAAGAAGGCTTTGAGGTGGGATTGCCCACACACCAGTCAGCTGCTCCCCCCTCTCCTGCTAGAGAAGGTGATTTAGAGAAGGATTAGGAAGGTGAGGGCTATACCCAGTCTCTCTGAGGTGCCTCTAAATGGGCACTTACGTTGCATTTGAACACAGCCCAAAGCGGCCTCCGGATGGCACCAGATATTGCACTAGGAAGCAATAATGCCGCCATCAAATTTACAGATGGGCACATGCCACCACCACTGGGCATGCAAGAGCTGAGTTGTCACTGGAAACCTTCAGGAATGGATTTTCAGACTGACTATTGTCTATTTATAGCAACGTGTTCCAAACTGGTATCTATGGCTTAACAGTTATGGATGCTGACCAACTGGTTGCAAAATGTTTGGTGATTTCAACATAGTAATGCTATGGAAATGAAATACCAGCCTCTGTAGTTCTCCCTTGGTCCAGGTGTTCCAAAAGGAAAGTTCTTCCACCTCCACCTGGCAGAAGGAATTTGTTTACAACTTCCTAGTACCTCCTACTTGCTTCAAGATATAGATAGTTGCAAGAGTGGTAGCAGTTAAAAAAAGGTGCGAGTCAAAACCACTTCAGAGCTTCTCATTCCAGGTAAGCGCCATCAATAAGTGAACTTGGTATCTACATAGTGGACAGCTTGTTAAAATCTTGACAATATCAAGTGCAAGAAGCTAATATACCTACATGTTGAGACAATGCAAGATGAAAGTTGTGATACTCGTTGTAGTTACAAGTTGATATAATTTGTGTAATCATGAGAATTATCGCTGAAACTTAAAATCTGTACAGTTATGTTTAGATCTAATAATGTGAGTAGAAAATAGTTTCTTATCAGGACAGGATTTCTGCTTAGGACAGAAATCTTGGCTAGAATATAGACCCTGAGGCTGATCGACGTAGTGCTGGAAGCCCTTGTCAACTGAGAGTGGAAGCTATAAGACTAAGATCTTTCATTTACGTTTCTTCTCTTTGTATCAAAAGCGGGGCATGTGTGTTAAGTTTAGAAGAACATAGGAATGCAGAGGCAAAATAGAAAAAAGGGAGGGATAACAAGTTTAAGATGAAAGATTAAGAAAACAAATCTTAAACATTTACTTAATGATTGATTGATTGATGATTGATTGATTGATGATTGATTGATTGATTGATGATTGATTGGTTGATTGATTTCTAAAATAGTCTTTACTTGAGCCAGGGTCCCCAGCCTGGTCCCTTAGGAAGAAGGAGGACGAGGGCAGACAATGGTGGCCATTTCTTTGTGGAAAGGGTTAGTCAGGGTTGGGCTCTTCACCCTGGCACATGTAGCCTTCTCTGCCATGCAGCATCATACCTATCTGAAATTAAGAGGAAGATGATGAAACCTTGCCAATAGATATAGTTCTTCAAACACTTTTGGCCTTTGAAGCTACCTGTTACAGGATAGTGCATATTACAGGGGGATTTAAATTGCTAGGGTTATGCTGTGAAACACGCATTTTACCTTTTGTCCATTAGAATAAATAGAAAGGTAGAGGCAAAATGAGAAAAACTCTTAGACGAGCATGGAGAATTAAGATTTGCATCGGGCCTGTATGGGCCTGTGTGTATCCAAAATAAATTTCCTCACCCACTCAGGACCCGGTCCAAGGGAAGTTAAGTGATGGGACAGAAAATCCGTCTTCCTCTCTCACTAAGTCTATTCTCCCCCTTCACTTCATTCTCCCAATTCCCCCTTCTTCTGTTTATCCCCTTCTCCTCAATATCTTCTCCTCATCTTGCTTGTTTAGCTTTCTTCCCTCCTTCTCTCACAGAAATCTTCAGGCTGATCAATGATCCCGGTTTCCCCAACCATGGTTTTTATCTATTCTGTTTGAAAGGTAGACAGGGAAGGGATAACATCCAGGCAAGGTAGGGGAATCTTCCCCTCCCTTCTATCAGGTTTAGAATGAAAAGCAAAGAAGGTCTTGGAAGAAGAAGAATACTTGGCTTTTCTACCCCACTTTCTCACCCTTTAAGGTGACTCAAAGCAGCTAACCAGTTTGGTCTAGTGGTTAAGGATCTGGACTCTTATCTGGGAATACCAGGTTTGATTCCAACCTCCCCCATGAAGCCAGCTGGGTGACTCTGGGGTAGTCACAGTTCTCTTCTGAGCTCTCACAGCCCCACCTACTTCACAGAGTGTCTGTTGTGCGGAGAACAGAAAGCTTTGTAAGCCACTTTGAGCCCCCTTAAGTAGGTGAGAAAAGCAGGGTAGAAAAGCCAACTCTTCTTCTCTTCTAACAAAGCAGCTGTGAGGTTGGTGGGGCTGTGAGAGCTCAGAAGAGAGATGTGCGTAGCCCAAGGTCCCCCAGCTGGCTTCATGGAGGAGTGTGAAGTCATGTGTTCCCGGTCTCTAACAAGTTTATCTGTAGTTCTCCAGTAGATTTGTCAATTGATCCATCTCAGCTAAATCAATTAATTTAATCAACCTATCATCCACCCAAAGGTACTTCCTTTGATTTTTGAGCATATAACATTCTTGCTGCTGTTGCCATATATTGAATCAATTATACCCAGTAATTGCAGTTCATGCTTATATGAAACATTCATTTTAAAAATATTCCTCAGTTTGTTACTTTGTTCATATGTTTTCTCCCCTTGTAAGTGGTCTGAAGTGGGATTAAAACAGGTGTAAATGGGCATATGAACAAGAATGTGTAACTAGTTTAACCTTACAAATAAGGTAAAACTAATAAAAACAGTTTTAATAATAATGAAAAACAGACATAAAATAAATTATTTAATTTTATAATTATTTCTAATTCTCCAGAATATCTTTTCCTGTACAATAATATTTTGGACAAACAATAATATTCTTAGGCGTTGCCTGAAGAAAACAGAATTACAAACATTTCACGACATGTTTCACGATCCGGATGAACTCATTTAAAATCACAGATAAGAGAAGAACAAAGGTGAGACAATTCTGGTACAAGATCAAGACCTGGAACATATTTGCACTTAGGCTTCTGGCATGTAATTAGGACAGCCCTGCTCTGTACCAGAGCTGTCCTAATTGCATACCAGAGACCTAAGTGGAATTATTTCCTTGGTTACTTATCATGATCAATATGTTTCTTTCTTTAAGACAGGTTGGGCACGTTCCCACTTAGTCTGTTATCGCATTACTCTGGTCTGGGAACGATGAAATTCTGGTCCAGGTTAAGTGTGGGTTGCGGGAACAGCACCGACCGCGCATCTCAGTGTTTCCATTTCGGACCCGGCAGCGGCGGCAACGAGCCCAGCCTGGGCAGCGGCAAGAGCAGGAGCGGTGCGGTGCGGCACTTCCAAGGTCGTTTCCGAAGCGATCCTGCTGTCTGAATGCAGCGGCAGTAACGGCAAGCCCAGCCTGGGCAGCAGCAGGAGCTGGAGTGGGTTAGGGTTACAGGTCTGCTGATCTGCTTGTGTGCACATGCCCAAGCAGATCAAGTTAGGGAGCTGGACTCTTATCTGGGAAAACCGGGTTCGATTCCGCCCTCCCCCACAAAGCCAGCTGGGTGATCTTGGGCTAGTCACAACTCTCTTCTGAGCTCTCACAGCCCCACCTACCTCACAGGGTGTCTGTTGTGGGGAGAAGAATAGAAAGCTTTGTCAGCCGCTTTGAGTCCCCTTAAATGGGTGAGAAAAGTGGGGTAGAAAAGCCAACTCCTTCTTCTGACAGTGCAGTTGCACCTGTCCAGATGTTGCCTAATTGCATGCTATGGGCTGAAGTGTGAATTCAACCCTCATCTCCTCATCTCTGCTTGTCTGAGGCTCTCTTAGCCCTGCTGCAGCTTCCATACTTTGTGCCCCAGGTCCTGCCTCTTCTCAGGGTCATAGGGAAGAAAAATGTGTTCATAATTGCACCACTGGGATTATTTTACTTATTTTTATTTATATGCATTTCTATCCTGCCCTATACCCCAAGGTTTCAGGGTGGGTTTCAATATTATATTAATCTTAGACAGATCCCTGCCCTCAGGCTTACAATCTAAAGAGACAAGATACAAAAGGAAAATGGTGTGGGAGGGAACAGGGACACTCTGGCAGCAACAGTGTCCTTGCAATGATAAAATACTTTTATTTTTTTCCTCCATTCCCCACAAGCAAGATAGCTCCTTCATAGCCATAGTTGGGTGGGAGGGGTCAGTGCTGGAAGCTTGATTATAAATAACCCCTCAGTGGATCTTAAAGAAGGTGCTTGCATATGGTTGAATATCTTGCAATAGAGATCTATCATCCACATGCTATCCAGACTAGGTCAGGGGCTGCTGTAGTCTGCACTAGCATGAGGATGGCAGGCCACTATTCTGGAATATAATCCAGAATAAGCCTCAGTGCAGAAAGGTCCTAGGGCTCCATCGTTGCTGGGCTAGATGAAGCTGGCCTATGCAAGTCTTTGTCAAATTAATGGAGCTTTGAGTCAGTTCTCACCTTTCGGAAGATCTCTACAAGTGGAACACTGTTCACAAATTCCCTAGCTCTCCTTGCTAGCCAGGCCAGCAAGTCCTTGTGGGAGTCAGACTGAGTAGAATGGAAACTATTTAGCTAGGTTGGGATGATCATCTCAGGGCCTTTCCTCATTTTCCCTTCAGTGGGAAAATGTCCCAGAGAAGTAAAGTAATGATGGGGCATAGATCCAGCGTCCACACTTTGGGATGCCAGATCTATCCCAAACATCACCAGTGCATCCTTATGCACTGGTAAGGTGTGAATCGCTTTCATTACAGAGGAAATCACAAAGCTGCGGCAATGGTGCCAGCACAATGCACAGTGTGCCTGCACCACTTGGTTACATGCTCCATCTGTGCCTCTTCCACTCACAAGAGGTGCCTATGTAGTGTGAAGGGCTTCCCCAGCCCTGCCACTCATATAACTGTAGAGTAGTTACAAGTGCTCTACCACTATATGCACAAGGCGAAACTCCAGCATGTGTGGAGTCACTTCTCTGGTGAATGTAAGATTTACCTCTTCCGGCCAGACATTGCTGTCCCTCAGGGAGAATTATTTCTGCTGCAGCTAAGATCTTTCATAATGTACCACCTGTAGAAGATAAAGCTAATCATGAAAGCAAATACTTCAACCCTCATTTGAACAAATGGGGTAGATCTCTACCCCAGTTCGCATGTCTTCTGGTTTGGAAGATGTGCAGGAGGGCCGTGTGATGGGTGGTGCATATGCAATGATGGGCTGCACCACCCGGGGCAAATTCACACTTCCTGTCCTATCCAGGGGACAGGAAAGGTGAACTTAGGCATGTGTGTACTAGCACTTGGACTTACGAATGCTAGTACATGACAACCCACCTCCCCATGCCTTTGGACACTTACCTTGGTGCAGCTGCATGTCCAGGTGATACCGTATTCCCATGGGATGCCAGTGCCCTGGGATAACAGTGATGCATCAGTGCACTTGTGTGGTGTTTCATCTGCCCCTCCTTGCACCATAGAGGTGCAAATAGGCCTTGCAAGAGCTGGGAAAGGTAAGTGCATGTGTGGGGCACTTAATCGTGCTCCGCATGTAGTCTACCTACAATGCGCTCCTTCATGGAGGGAGCTGTTGCTGAGTAGGATACGGCTCCTTGTAAAGAAGACGCTCTGTCTGGGAGCACTGCAGGCTGACTAATGGGCCAAGTGTGGTAAGGCCCCTGGTTGCCCTGATGACAGCACCTGAGAAACACATTGGTGCCAGCACATTTGCACCGCGATCAGGTCAATGGGATCTAGGGGCGGGCTCCGGGGGTGGGGGGTCACCCTTGTTGGGGTGCGGGCACCCCAAAACCCAATGCTTTGAAGCAGGTGGCTATTCTCCAGAGATGGCTCTGGAGACAGTTCCGGAGATGGCTCAGAAGATTGGCACAGACTGTATTGCAGAACTTGGGCCAGGCTCCGGAGATTCTCTGGAGCAGCTCGCCCCAGACTCTGAAGAATCTCTGTAGCAGCTTCGGAGATTCACACACCCTAACACCTGTCGCCCCCCTGGAAATGTTACTTGACTGGTGTACATGGCAGCCAATTGTTCTGCACTGCCTTCACGTCTTCTACTTGGGGACAGATGGGTGCTCCACTTGGGAACAGATGGGTGCTCCACATGGGTGCTCCGGCTTTCCCACTGCAGGCATACCTAACACCTATTGCTATCGGGTGATATACTGGCCATGGAGACGCATTGGGTACTTACCAGGATACAGATCTTCTAAATCCGGATTTGTTGAAGGACCCATTTCTTTGATCTGGATCATCCTATATCTGGATTAAGAGAGGTAAGTGGGGGAAAAAACCTGACCTTAGTTTCATTTGTGACCCTAGTGTTTAAGAAAGGGGAGAAAAACTACTTCCCATCCACTCTGTCCAACCTAATTATATTACTTCCCCTTTTCTTTTCATTATGCTATTTGCCAGACCCTTTATTCGTGCGACCAAGAAAGGAATATCTTCAACACTTGCCATGGCTTTCCTGTTCACGATACTACTGATCATGGTCAGCTTCCTTAACGGATTGTTTTCATTTCTTTCTGACATGAGTTGCTCATTCTGTTCATGGCCTTCAGTAGTGTTCAGGATCATAATATGGTAAGTATATAAGATACTCAGCATAGTGGAAAGGATTGTGTGTGATTTTCTAGCTGCTTCTCAATGACTTTGGCTGTCGGGTTTGCGGTTGATGTAGTATGAAACATCTTGATGACTGAGCCTGGTAAAGGCTGATGTAAAAGTGCGAGGATACTTCACATACTGCATCATGGATGTCAAAAAGAATTCCATGCCTAGCATGAATCTGACCTGCTTTCATAAATGAACAGAGGAGTTAGTTGTATTATACCCACTTTACAAATAGGTCAATTCATTGACAATGGCAGAACTCAAAGAAAGTCTATAGATAAAAGTGCTTCTTGGCAGAACTGCTTAGGAACTTTCACTTCCATCTACCTTTCTAGGTGCAAGCAGCAATCAAGAGGTGTGAGGGTGAAATATGTTGACCACGAGGGCTATACCTTCTGCTACTTCTGCAGAGGGAAGCCTGGCCCTCAGCCATCCATCCTGATGCTTCATGGACTCTCTTTCAACAAAAACATGTGGCTGGATACCATCAAAGTATGTTCCCGTTTTTCTGTTCAATACCATTGCCACCAAAGTCAGATGTATCTTAGATTTTCTAAAATGGTTTCTAGAAATGTTTGAATGTGTTGTAGATTTCCTCACAGCAATACAATCTATTCAGTATTCGGATTATCCCAGGACTGAGAGAGACCATTTTGGTTGCACAGTCCAGTTATATTTTTAGGGTGTGATTGTGTAAGAGGACTATTGGAGATGGTAACCAACTTTCCAGGGTGGGCAAAGAGACTAGAGGACATCATTCTTGCGGGGGGCGGGGGATTTGCAATTAAAGGCAGAGTACAGTGCACCATTCTTCCAGGGGTTCCTCCAATATTTGCTTCACCTCTACCTGTGTTGGGGTTGGTGGTGGGATGGGTTTTGCGCCTAGGAACGTGCACAAATTTTTATTTTATTTTATTTTATTGCATTTAAATTTGAGTTGAATGCAAAAAAAAAAAAAAAAAAATTCGTGCACACCCCTGGGCACGAATGTTTACCAGAATGCCTGTATTTAGCTCTCGGAACCCTTTTGCAGTTCCAGAGGGCCTTGGAAAAGGCCCACAGGTAAGTGGGCCCCGGGGAGGTGGGCCTTTTCCAGGCCTGGGGTATTCAGTATCCTTAGAAGCTTCGACCGAAGCTTCTACGGATACTGGATTATCTGATTATCCTATTTGATCTGTCCACGAATCTCGGAATCCAGATGTATTTTTCTGGATTCCGAATGCACAGATAATCTATGCCCATCCCTTGTGAGCAGTGTAATAAATGGGTATTATCAAGCCAAAGGCAGACTAATCTATTCTGGTATTACCAGGCCCATGCAGCCTGCCCTAACAAAATTCATGTTCCATGTTTATATTGCGTAGTTATTCATTCATTGATTAGAGATTTATATACCACAGATTTCATAAAGATTATCTTTCTCCGCCCAAGCTCACACCCTGCAAATCTCTCTGCTCCTTTCCTCATCCCCAAACCCTCCATTCTGCAAGCCTTCGTTTCTCTCCCCCTCAATCACTTAGGCTGCAAAACTGCGTTTTATTTCTTCTCCTTAAGCTCACAGGCTTGTCCAGTAGGGGGCAATAGAGGGCTTCAAGCACATAAGTATCAAAAAAGAGTTATTATCTGAAGGAGCAAGTTTTTTCATTTAGACCTGTCCAAGTACTGAGATCTCAAGGAGAGAAGCTTCTTTTGGTTCTTCCCCTCTCAAATGGTCAAAAGGCAGGGACATGCAAAAGAGCCCATTATCTGGTAGCCCCTAGACTTGGGAACAGCGTCCCATTGGAGGTTCACCAGGTGCCTACGGGCTTGTCCCCAAGGAATAAAAAGTCTGCCAAGACTCTCCTTTTGCCTCTGAACGTCCACAAGCCAGGGTTTTTAGCGAGGTTCCAGCGCTACAAAATGTGGAAATCGCGCGACAAAATACATGCACTTTAAACAACTCTTCCAGCGCTCTTTCTGTAAGTCGCGGGTTTTCCTCGCTACATTTACCTTGAGGACGCTCCGTGGCAAAAGGGGCGGGGATTGCCGCCTTCACACACACAGCAGAAACACAAAAGCAGCTTCACTTTCTAAAGCTCAGAACTAAAGAGCCAGAATCACGCAGAATTGCAACATTGTTGCAATTGCTGTGAGGTGTGAAATGGGTAGATTATTGCTAGGGGTGGATTTTAAAGCGATAACAGGGAAAGTGATGAGTGAATGAGCGATCGTGCGCTGGGCAGGGTGGATTTTTGAAAGCAAAAACAGGGAAAGTGGTGAGAGTGAATGTTTTCCAGCACGAGAAGCCATTTAAGGGGGGGAGAGATCTGGGAGACGAACAGAGAGGCAATTGCTGTTTCTCCTTTGCACCCTATGAACAAGAGCAGGGGCGGGGAGAAAAAGATGCACGCAAAGAAAACAGGGATCCTATGGGGACGGAAGGTGCGTTAAAAACACGCATTTTCCTGAGCCTCATGCGGACGCTTATTCCTGATTTGCATGGCACTTTTAAAGTCCACTTCAGTAGAGTCACAGTAGAGTGACAGTGGAGAAGTACATAAGTCTTTTGGGGACTCCCCCTACATTATATATATATATATTTGGCTCCTGCTTAAAATACACCTCTTTACCCAGGCCTTTGATGTTAACTTCCTCTGAGAGCTGGGAGGGAAGCTTATATTTTAAATATATTTTGGGAATATCCTATATATTTTAATTTTTGTTCTTATAATTTTTATTGTGAGAAATTAATACCAACACAATTGTAAAATAGCATCAAATTCCAATTATCTTCACTGCCTTTACATTCTGATTTTTCCCTTGCCCCTCCTCATTGTTTTCCTCTTAAGGAGGTCAGACCACGTAAGTTCAGTCTTTATTTCTGAACCGTCCAAATAACTCTGTAATTTTCTTTAACGAATCCGCGTTATTTATTAAGCCATTGCTTGGTTTTAGAATGTTTCTGCCCAATTGCTTCTTGTTACTAATTTAATTTTCCTTCCTATACACTCCATCCTCCTTTTCTTAATCAAACCAAATAGTACTTGAACCACAATATAGCTGCTAAGCCACCCATACCCTGGGCCAGCCAGCGAGTATCTTGACAGTGGTGTGGGGCATGTGTGAAAATGTAGCAGAAGCTGCCCGGTGGTAAAGGGCTCACCTAAAGCAGGAGTCAAGTGAATGGCGCAATGTCGCCCCCTTATGTTTTATGCTGGCGATGCATGGCATCGCCCTGAGAATGTGGCTCATGCTGGATCCAAGTGATACTGTGCATAGCAATAAGCAACTCAAGGGAAGGGGCCCGATCCCTCCCCATGGTTTATGGGCTGGAATGCGAATGGACAACCTTATGATTGATAATGTGGTGCAGTGCTTGTGCGCAAAATATTCCCTGTAAATTAGATAAGTTTTGCCTGGCGGCCGTTGGCGGCAGCGCAATAAGATAGACCCGTGGAATATCACACCTGTTTATTTAATAATTAAAAATAAAACTAGATTTCATAAGAAAAAATTATTAAGAACAGCCAAGTAGAGGGGGAAGAATTTCTCAACATGAAACTCTGCCCCCCATGACACGCCTGCTCGATGCCCTCCCCATATAGTCTGGGATCATTCCCAGGACTTCTTCTTCTGCAGATTTCGTGATTTGGTCTGCATAAAATCCGGGAATGAGATTTGTAATGGGAAAGGCCGAGGCCGAACCTGAATTTGATTCAGATTTAATCTTGTGTGGGAACATGCCCTCAGTCCTGGAACAAGCTGTCTGCACTGAGGTGGCTGTTCTGGGACAGCCACAGTGCTGGCCCCAAAGACTGTACAATCTTTAGAGCCAGTCTTCAAGTTCTCCAATGACCTGGAGACCCTTGGAGACCCTTTCAGCAAGTTCCCTTCCACATATTCCCTAGGCTGGTTTATTCATAAGGAGGACAAGAGAAGAACTTTTAATTAAATTGGTTTGTTTATAACATCTCACCTCATCTGGAAGTCCCAGGGGCCCTAGACCTGGCTAGGTTTTGTCCCATGCAGATGGAGTATGCTAGCAAGCCTCTCCGTTCTGCACCAGAGTGTAGAAGAAAGAGGCCCAGAAGTGGCCATGTGGCACACTATGCTGAGATACTGGTATGTGCATATAGGCCCACTAGGGGTTTTTCAGTTTAGTAACCACGCCACCATCTGATGTTGAATATATCCAGGTACTATTGTATTGATTCTTTGCTTTCTCTCCTGCTGTCCTCTTTCCAAAGATCTTTCCTAAAGATGTCCACTTCATTTGTCTTGATATGCCTGGTCATGGAGGGTGCACTCGCCTACTAGCAGAAAGTTACACACCAGTAGCTCAGGCTAAAAAAATACACCAGGTAAGACTTAAGTATGGCTTCTCCCAGCATGTTGCACCTGGAAAGTTTACAAGTGCGGATTGTAAACTGGCAAAAAGTTGTCTTTTGTTGATTATTGTGATTATGCTTAAAAAGAAACAGGCTGTCAACAATTTTTGGAAGCAGATATGTACATACGTAAGTACGTATGTATGTATGTATGTTATGTATGTGTGTGTGTGTGTGTGTGTGTTTCCACTGTCACTAAGGGTGCTTCCTCACAGGCCCTTTAACACGGAATAAGGACGGATTCAGAAATGCGTGTCCGCCAGGGCAGCGTGCCTGCGCAGAACGGCTCCTGAAGGCTGGGGCTGCCAGCAGCAGCCCCGGCCAATCAGGAGGCACGCAGGTCACAGGCACGCTGCATCCTGGGTCCCTTCTTCCAGAATCGGGGCGGCGCCGAGCAGGTAAGGAGGGGATCGCGCGGGCTCCCCTCCAGGTGGGCTACAGTGGGCTTTAGAGAAGCTCCCCCTGGCTCCAGAAGCGGCTATCCGCCGCTTCTGGGGCAAGGGCAAACCACGGCAGTGAGGCCAACCTTGGCGGGCTGGGGGAGGGCCCAGGAGCACGGATGGGAGGCGCGTGCTGTACATCCTCACAGCACCCACCTCCAATCCAGATTTATTACATCCTCCCGCTGCGTGTGCGGAGGGACGGGGAGGGGGTAGATCTGCATCTATTAGATGCGGATCTACCCTGTAAATCCGGATCTACCTTGCATCTGGATTTAGTAAAACCGGTCTACTGGAACCCGGTTTTACTAAATCCGGGTATGGTAGATCCAGATTTATTAGCGCTTGTGTGAAAGTACCCTAATTACCCATTGAAGTACCCATTAAGGACCCATTATGCTCAAAGCAGAATGACCCCATTTCCACAACAGACCCCATTAGAGCCACATTTGTTTCCACCACAGCTAGGTAAATCTGGATCATTATGGGTCCTTCAGGACCTATAATCCCGATTTCGTGTAGACCCCATTAAAGGGGTCTACAATGGGGTCTTCAGCCTTAAAATCCGGATTGTAGGGAGTCTGTTTCCATTATAATCCAGCAATGGGGTCTAGAGGAGGCTTGGGGGGGTGCCTCCAAGTCAAGACTTTGGTGTCCCTCTGAAGGCAACTCCGAAATCCCTCTGAAGTTGCCTTCGGAGATTAGCAAAGGCTCCAAAGTCCCTCCAAAGACAACTTCGGAGATTAGAGAGAGGTGCACCTCTCTCGTAAGGGGTTTGTCTTCGGAGCCTGTGCTAATCTCCGGAGTTGCCTTCGGAGGGACTTCGGAGCCTTTGCAACTTCGGAGATTGCACCCCCTGTAGTTTATGAATGCTCCTGTTGGTACATTTAGGCTAAAATTGCTGAATTCAAGGAAATTCATTTTTCAATAGATGGAATACAGTTGCCCTGTTAATAGAAGTGCTCTTTCCCTCATCTTATTAGCTGCTTTAAGGTATCTCCACAGAAATGGCAGGATCTACGTGACCTGCTAATTACCTGCTGCCCAAGGTTTAGAAATTTCTTAGAAAATCTCAAAACTAGTGTATATACCTGTAATAAACAACTCAACACCCCACTTTTTTATTTTCAGTTTGTCAAGTGCATTGGATTAAATGAAAAGCCTTTTCACTTGGTTGGTATGTCGATGGGTGGAACCATTGCTGGGGTTTATGCTACTCAATATCCATCTGAAGTCGCCTGTTTGTCTCTCCTTTGCCCACCTGGTGAGTATTCAAGGTAGGAAGAGCCAGTCTGGCTTACAGCAACCCAGTTTCTGTGTACCTTGGGCATCCTGTCTGGAGCTGATGAGAATTGGAAACACCAGCACATCAGCAAAGTGATTAGTTATTTTCTTCCCACATTATCTATCCCAAAGGTGGATTTTTCCAAATTGGATAATGCTCTAGGAAAACAGCTTGTCACTTTCCTGATGTGTCCTCTCACCTGGAAAGTGGACTGAAGCTGGATTAAAACTTACTAGGCATCCCCATGGTAAGGATACTGCAAGGCAAAAGTGAGTTCATCTCACAAGAGTCCCCATGCAAAGCCCTAATTCGGGCTACATGAGGGACAAAAAGCACAAATCCATGTTTTTTTTTCTTTAAAAAAAACCCTCTTCAAGTGTTCTCGCTGTGAATTAGCAGCCAAGCATGAATTATTCTTAAGCATGGGGACGCTCCAGCCTCTGTCATCAGCTGAAGGAGGGGATCAGAGCCACGCCGCGTCCCTAGTGGCTGAATTTCAAGCCCCTCTCATGGAAGTTTCTCTTGCTTCTCCGCTGCAGCCATGGCTTCAGTTGTGTGCTTGACAGGACGAGGGGCTGCTTGATCCTGGCTCTCTTGGAGCACGGGGAGAAGCTGCGGCTGCAGGGGAGAAGCAAGAGAAACCTCCGTGAGAGGGGCTTGAAATTCAGCCACTAGAGACGGGGAAAACCACTTGCGGAGTATTGCTCTTTCCCCTCCCTCAGCCTCTGACAAGGCTGGGAGGTAACAGGCAGCTAATGTGCTTCCCAATGCCTGTGAGCTCTGATGAGTAAGCCTCCCGGCAAGGAGCTAATTAATATGCACCTCTTTTCTCCTGTCTCTTTTAATCATTAGCGGAGCTCTGCTTGTGCGCATGAGAGCTGCTATAACCTCCTGACAGTTCTCAGCTGATTGCAGATCAGCTGCCAGGCGTGTGTTTGCGGTAAATCAGCCCCTTACCTGGGCGATTAAGTGCTCAGGTAAGGGGTGGGGTGGGGTGGAGAAAACAGTGGCATCCCGATGCAGGGATTTGCCGCAGTTTTCATGGGGACGGGCAGGTTCGCCTTGAACCCACCCTGTCCTCCACTGCCATGGGGACTCCTTAATACGAATCTTAATTTGCTTTAAGGCTGCCCTGAAGCCACAGCGCGTCAGGGGCAGCCCCATGGGGATGCGCCCTAGGTGTGAACATCAATGCATTGGGTTTGGTGGAGGGGAGATGGTTTTCCAATGACCGGCCTTTAAGGCATGCATTCTTTCCTAACTTTTTAGGTCTACGACATGCAACTGAAACGGAATTCTACAAGTTTCTGAAGGACCTGCGGAAATCCTCGAACACCCACAACAATCCTCTTGTCCTTTTAAATGCAGAGCAAGGGGAAGCTTTGCTCAAACTTGGTTTATACAATCCAAGCAAAGCAAACATGCAGGTGAAGAAGGACAGAGTTTGGTTCTCAGGACCAATACTTTGCAGTAATGTCTCTGCAAGATTCTCTCCTTTCTTCTCCGTCTTTCTCATTTTATATATTTCATTAAATGTTTATATATCACTCCCCATTGAAAGGAAATCTCAAAGTGGTTTACAGAAAAGGACACTTGAAACCATACAATTAATGGATGGGTTAGGTGGAATAATCACTGTTGCAGAAAATACTTGAAAGAAGCTCCTAAGTGTAGATACCTCATAAATATTAGAGGGAGGCCATTCCCCAAGGTAGTTGCTACCACAGAAAAAGACCAAGGCTACCCCTAGACTTGTGGAATAAATCTGCAGTTAAATGTAAAAGTGCAGAATACTTACTCCGCAGTGATGACCGGCAGTCCCGACTCGAAAGTTTCAAATTGATTTGAATTCAATTCGAATTGAATACATTTGTATTTGAAGATACGAATGTCGACAACATTCGTATGTGTCCATACGCATCCATACTTATCCATATACATCCCGTTTTCATCCCGTACATATCTGTACAAATGCATACGGATATGAATAAGATGCATACAGATACATATATAATGTGTACGTATCCGTACACAAACCAATGTCCAAATAATTCGTACAAATTATTTGAAAGATTCAAAATTCATTCAGATGTTTAAATTTGAATGTAGAGACGTTCGATTTGAATTCAAATGACCAAATTCAAATGAATTTCATCAAATTTTGAATGTTTTGAGTATTTGTGCAGATCCCTACTCAGAAGGCAGCTCTGTAGCTTCCTCTAACAGAGCTGTGAGAGTTAAGGAGGTGTGTTTCATCATGTGGGTTGAGGCAGCCAATCAGATTTGAGCTGCCCTTCCTGCTCTCGTCATAATCTTCTCATTGTTCTGCCTTCACTGAGGCAAACTTTGGATTTTGTTTGTACTGCGCAGCCAGTGTCCTCCCACCAGCATTAGGATAAGTGCGCAGTCCCGATCGGATAATGCAACGCCACGATGATCCATAGTTCATCATGTGTGATGCCTTGATCACGACTGAGCGTTCTGTTGTGCAGCACTTCATAGAAAACAAAAAGACATGTCTGCCCTGTAACTAAAAATGGGCATAAATAAAATGACAAAGACAACTTGAAGCAGAAAAGGGCTTCTCTGTTGTGGTTGTAACAATCTAGTTACAAACTCAGAAAGCTGCCTTGTTAATAATATTGAAGGCCTTTCGTTCCAAGACCTAAGCAGCTCTGTAAAGTGATTGTCCTCCATGCCGGGTTAATCCCAGCTGTACCCAAGGACCAAGTGTCCACACTAATAAAGCCTGTCAAGGTTGCAGAGAGAGAGAATTGCAGACTCAACATCACGTTTCTGCATGCATGTGCTCTGCAAGTGAGCTAGAGCTCTTCTGGAGCTGGAAGAGAACATGGTTTATGGAAAAACATGTGGTTCCTAAGGAGGGATACGGAAGAAGCCCTTCAAGGGACTCCTGCAATTCTGTTCACATGTGGACTTCGTCAGTATGAATTTTGTAACTTTACGTTTATAATATGCACTGAGCCCAAACTAGCAATATTTGTTTGGCGAAAGAGATGGAATTCTGTCTATAGTCAACCTGGACAGATGGTAGTCAAGAATTTGGGGTGGTTTATGGCTGCAACTTCATTATATGGTAAAGTCCTCTTAACTGAGCCTCCAGGGCAGCCGGTCTCCACTTCTCCTCCCACCAAGGCATCTGGAGGGAGTCAGTAGCCTCCTAGGGTCCCCATTACGGCATCTTACCATCAGCGTGCATGGAATGGTTCTCGGGTCATTACCTCATATACTGTTGCAGTCCTGCTTGTTGATTTATTTGCATTTTTACTTGCCCTATACCCAAAGGTCTCAGAGTGGCTCATAAGACCATAGCTTGTGTGAAAGGGTCTGTGACAATCCAGAGGGCGTGGTGGATATGCATGGTGGCCAATGTCATTCTCTGAGAGCTGGAAATGCCCTTTGGCTGGCTGTAGTGAGAACGTTATGATGGAGGAGCCTCTCTTCCAGGCACCTTTGGCAGCTTCTGTGAAACTACAGCCTATGAGAACTTGGACTACAGCTCTCTGGATTGCACTAATACCTTGCCTAACCCAACACCTTATTTTGACCACAAACCCCTATGAGAAGCCTACAAGCAGGACGTGGGTGTATTAGCACTTCCCTAACTTACAGTCCATAGTACCTAGTTGTTAGAGCCATACCACTTCTTTCTGCACTGGGACTTATTCTAGAGTATATCCTGGAAATAGGGACCTGCCATACACATACTAGTGCTGACACAGGTCTCTCTTCCAGGATACAATCTGGAATAAGGCCCAGCACAGAAAGGGGAGAACTGTTTAAGTCCAAAGCAGGCAATCTTGTTGTATCACCACATCCTACCTTCAGGAAATAAATTAAATACTGCTTGTAGGAAGCAAAGATGGGAAATAGTTCTGGCATGAGCAGTTTGGCTGCCAGAGCTCTCCCTAACCTTGCCAGAGCTTTGCTAAGCACCAGCAAGGTGCATATTGCCATCATTATGGTAGCAATCACGGAACCATGGCAACGGCACCAATGTGTGGCGCTGTTGGGATGATGTAGCTCTAATTGCACTTGGCCCACTCTCCCCAGGCTGCTTTTGAACCTCTCCCAGCAGAGAGACCTGCAAATGCAGCCACACTGGCTGCAGGAAATATAGATGTAGAACAGTTAGAACTGCTTTACGTCTACTTGCTCTGGGGGAACATCTGTATGTGCAGAGCTGCATCTGGGGAAGATGCAACTTTGAGAAATGCAAATGATGCATGCAGCACCTCCCCTGGAGTTCCCTAAACTGTCAAGTGCGGAAAGGCTCATAGTTTTCAAAGATAACTAGACCCCACTGGGACCGGTGGAGCAGAGGTCAAGGCAGCTAAGGGAACAGGGAACAGAGGTCAGAATAGTTACAGCTAAGGGGAAGAGACACACACTGTCAAGGCAGAAGTACTATGCAAACCTACATGAAAACTAACCTAACTGAATACAACTGTGAAGGAGAAAAGGAGAGTGGCTAAGAAGGCCTGACTGCTCTCATGGCTGGTACCATTTAGTTTGCCCTTATGGGTCAGCTACCTCTGTTAATGCCTTTTGTATATTTACTTAATTGAACCTTCAGTTGTTTTTGTTTTTCCTTCAGATCCTAAAGGGATATCTTGAAGACAGAAGACCTCACAAGTCTTTTTTCATGAAATGTAAGCTCTTTATGAGTCCATTTTTGTTCAGCTTGAATACTTGTAAACAATTTCAAATCATGCAAAACAACATAAATCTCCAGTGATCATTCTTCCAGAACGAAACCAAAAGCCAGTAGCACTGCCCCTGAAACTTCTTACTGATTGAAGAAGGGGTTGCATATAACATGATTTTGTAGTTTACTGGTGTTATAGATTTGGGGGACTCTTAGATGTTCCTGTCAGTTATAGGGATGTGCACGAATATTAGCCACATTTGAAATTCATACAAAGTTGTACATTAGCATTCAAATCAAATGGCTACTTTCAAAGATTGGTCATTGAATGCAAAGCAAATGCTTTTGTGCATTCATTCGAAGCTTTGTTATATCTACAAACATGGGGAGGTGGCAAAGCAGCTGCCCAGTCACATCTGCAGTGGATTCAGAGCAGATTTAAAGCAGATTAAGGGTGAATTCAAAGTGGATTCATAGAAGATCTGAAACATTCATAGCGGATTCGGAGGGGATTCAGAGGTGCAACTAGTGCAGTGATGGCGAACCTTTTGAGCTCGGTGTGTCAAAATTCACAAGAAAATCTAGCTTAACTCGGGTGCTGTGTCACATCTAGAAATATCCATAATTTAGTGATATTTGTAGCTCTAATAAAAAAGTTATATTTTTGATATATGTATTTTATTAAAAGCAAAAACAATTCTTTACATTAGTGACTTTTGTTGCTGAATTTCGTTTGCTA
This sequence comes from Aspidoscelis marmoratus, assembly GCA_014337955.1. NCBI lineage: Eukaryota > Metazoa > Chordata > Lepidosauria > Squamata > Teiidae > Aspidoscelis > Aspidoscelis marmoratus. The sequence goes on along the minus strand of MTQE01001141.1, from coordinate 4,746,764 downwards.
AATCTTCAATTGAAAGTTGGCATTTCGTACACTTCAAGAACAAGAAAGCACTACACGCCCAGGTGCCAGGGCGACCAGGTGTGTCACCCAAAAGGGCTTGGTGTGTCACTTGTGACATGCGTGTCATAGGTTGGCCATCACTGAACTAGTGGTAGGGATTTGAATTGGATTCGAATAGCATTTGAGGAACATTAGCAGTTGATTCCAATTTCCATCTCATTCAAAGTGGCTCTATTCATTGGCAATGGCCTTTCTGCAAATCGAACAAAAAACCCATTCTTGCTCATCCTTAATCAACTACTCCTTCCAGGGTGAGATGAATCTGTAAATTGCAGTATTTTAGCTCACTTCTGTTCCATTTCTGTGTGTTTTTTAATGTCTAAACTATTTTATTATTTAATTTTTTTATGTTCTGTGTAATCATCCTTGTGACCTTAGCTGAAGAAGCCTTACATAAATGTAAACAAAAAATCTGTTGAGTGTTAGGTTCAAGTTGTCCATTTTTGCTTTGTCTGCCTGCTAGTGCAGAATATTGCAAGCTCCACCCCCACCCCATCACATGCTTTCTGCCTTGGATGAAGCTCTCGCCTGGAATAAGATACCATAGCAGCACCTCAACTAGGTCCTGCTATGGACCTCTTTAAAAAGACCAGCATATGTGTGTGCAATATAAGAAGATGACAGGGAACAGCTGTAACTCTGCTTCTTTATTGGAAAAGGTTTTTTAGATATGACAAGTATGGAATCCAGGTACATCCTCCATGACAACATGAGCAAGATCAGGATGCCAACACAGGTGATCTGGGGAAAGAATGACAAGGTAAATACTTTGCATCTCAGCTAGATCCCAATCTGGTATAGTCAAAATATTTTAGCTCCTAGCCATGCTGGCTGGGGCTGATGGGAACTGTTGTTCAAATCTGAGGGGTGCCATGGACCCAAAGCTAAATTGGGCAAAAGGAAATTATTTATAAAACTGTATTTGATTGGTTTCAATGGCATATCATTTCCAAGAATATCTACTTCAGTAAGAGGGAGTGAAGCAGAAGTCTTCTCACTTTTTCTGTCTGTAAGACTAGAGGGGGGCATGACTAGTTAAACTTAGTGGTGAAATCTGGATATTTCTGGAACAGAATGTGATATTTATTCTGAGACTGCCTCCAGACCCCGGCCAGATAACCCACTAGCAAGCAATAATCTGGAGTATTGCACTGCCAGCATTCATTGAAAACAATACTGAAGAAGAATGCTTAAAACGGTAATATAACAATTTAAAAAGATACAAAAGACAATAATACATATAAATAATTAAAATGGTAATATGAATGTCCAGTGAGAGTCTTTGATTTTATGGTCCAATGAACAGATGAGATGTGAGCACTAATGGGCAGTACTCCTTCTGGTGGTAGATCTTCAAAGAGATAGGTAGGATAATTCCTTCCTCTCTATGCGTTGTGAAGGATTAGCTTGGAGTAGCCAAAGTGTCCGTGGCCCCATGTGGGAAAGGGTGTTGCCACTGGATCCTGGGATGTTGTCCCTTGACAGGTTTAATAATCTTAGCCAGCCAAAAAGGGTGGCTCTCTCCATAAAGGTAGATAGTAGTGCTATTGCTGGAACACTTGCTACTAGTGCTGAGTTTTCCAGCAATAGACTATCATGCTTTTTAGAAGGGGTATATAGCAGGGTTATGGTGGGGTTGCCACAGACACATTTGTTAGCCCCAACATAACACAGCCGTAGTTGCACTATATTTCCCTTGTCTGAATGGGGCCTTAGGCCATGGTCACAATTTCATTTTAAATCTTCTTCAGCCCATCTTCTAATTGCAGTGCTCGCACCTTTTTATTTCTGTTCATTTTGTTTGTGGACTTTCCACCCTCCGTTTGGACCTGAAGATGGACTGAAGAAGATTTAAAGTGAAGGTGTGTCCATGGGCATCAATGAAGCTTCCTTTCCTATCCAATGGCTGTTCCCAAACAGAGTGATGGTGGTAGAGATACACCATCCCCCCCCCCCCAATGCTTCACATTTGAAATGATAATTTAATGCTCCAGGCATTTAAAATTTAAAGAAGAGAAAAATAAATCTGAATTTCCTACCGGTAAAATTTCAAGAAGAGAAAGCAACAAATTTTATTTGTTTGCATTGCACACATGCAGTTCTGGACAGGCCTTTAGTTTAACTGATACGGTTGTTTAGAAAGAAATGAGGCCTGCAGATTTTTCTAATTCACTGACATCTTTCACCACCACCTCATTAGATTTTTTCATTCTGGTTCTTAGCTCACCTCCCTCCTCCTTTTAACTGTGTTACCACAAAACAATCTATTTACTCTTCCTTATTTAGGTGATGGATCCTGCTGGAGCAAAAATTTTAGCTAGCACCATTTCTAACTGTCAAATACATATACTACGGAGATGTGGACACTTCATTATGCTTGATCAACCCAGACAACTGGCAAAACTTATCTTGGAATTCCAGCATTCAGTCTGTAATACTATGGAGAAGAAGAAAGTGGTATAACCTCAATAAGATTGGTTAGGGAAATTCAATCCAACTTTGCATCCCTTAAGGAATGAGATAGAAATGGCATCTGGATGTCTCTGATGGCTCCTGTTATATTTTATATATGACTCTTATGGAATATGGGTTCTCCCAAGCCCATAGATAACTCAGGAACTTTATGTATCATTTTGCACATTCTTCTGGGGGTAGGAAAGCACTCTATGTTGAAAAAAGATATTAAAACATGAAGCTAAAATAGGTACTTTACTTTCCCTTTGACAAATAAAACCAAATTATATTTTAGTATCTTTTTTCACATTTTTTAAATGCATGCATTTACGAAAGTATACAATGTTTCGACATTGCCTTGTGTAGTTACGGCTCAGAGTACTGCATAAAACAAAAAGTGCCCAGTTTGCATTTGTGTTTCCCACAACCTCTCTACAGCAAAATATAAATTGATACAGCAAGTATCAAGCTCTGTCTAGCTTTGGGACCTAACTTCACGAGAGGTTTTTGGTCTGCAGTTTTCCTTTAAGATGTCTTAGCCTGAATGTGACAAGTTCATACAGAGGGACCTTAGACACAGCAAAAAAAGAGAAAGTTTCCTCTGAGAGGGCTTTGAGGTGGGATTGTTTACACACAGGTCTGGCCCTCTCCCTCTCCTGAACATTCTGTGCTACCAAAAGTGGACTAGATAAGGCTTGGGAACATGAGGGCCACACACTGTCTCTCTGAGGCACTTCTGAGGCCCTTGTTTTGTTATGTCTGAACACAGCTTTAGTATATACATTTCATGCAGGCTGTTTCCGCACAGGGGCAAAAAACCCCGGATCTCCGGCACCCGGGTGCCGGGTGTTTCCGGGTGGGCTAGGGTGGGCTTTAGGCTGATTATTAGCACACTGGCGCTGTGCGGCCGCATCCGAAACGGATGCGGATTCACCGTGCAAGACCACTAAAAGTGTGGTGTGCAAGCACGGATTAAGCACGGATAGGTGCAGACGCACCTACCAGAAGTGTGCTTAATTGCCCCCGCTAATGAGGACGCGGCGGCACCAAAGCGGTTTTGCTGCCGAAATCCGCATTAAAAAGGGACGCGCAATGCGGACACCCCTCGCCGGAAGTGTCCTAATTAGTGGAGGCGCACCTTCAAATCCGTGCTTAATGGGTGTTAAAGGTCCTGTGCGGAAACACCCGCAGACTCTAGTGAGCACCCTTGTGCTCCTTCCTGTCCAGTAAGCTCCAAGAAGCACTTGACCCATCTGCCTGTTATTTCTGCTCTTTCTTCTCTCACTTAATGATTAGACCTTTTCCCCATTACTCATTTTTAATTTTTTCAATCTGGAACACTCCCTGGGCATGTCTCACTCCGTGGCTCCCACAAAATCCTCCAGCCCAACCCACCTCCCACCTCCCTATTGGCTAAGTGCCAATCGAGTGTCTGACTCAGGACTCTTTGATGGAATTTCCAACTCCTTGGTACCTGGTTAATTGCACACCGGGAGCTAGTTAACCCCTTCTTCGGCTCACACACAATGACCCTGTTGTGGGATCATTACACAAGATGTACAGTGCAGTGAATCATGTAAGAAAGGACACATTTTGCACAAATGTTGTGCAAACTGCACCTGGGATGTGGACATCATGTAGACAAATGTTACATGGCAATTGGGTGTGAGCAGGCTATAAGTATTAATTGTCTGCATGTGGTGATTAGGCCTCTAGATCGGAATCAGAGGGTGTGCTTGGCAAAGTGTGGGTTCTCTCCTCATAAATTGCCATGGCATAAGCCAGGTTTCACCAGTCTGTTTTTCCTCTGCGCTAGCTTGGGCTTGTGGAAGTTCAAAACATCTGGAAGTTATCAGGTTGGTAAAGACCATTATAAATGGCTTTGATCACTTTGAAGCTGCGTTACTATGTAGCAAAAAAAACACAAAAAACAGCCCAAAGTGTCTTAGAGATGGTCGTGTACGCTTCTTATAGTCTTCACCTCTAATCCACCTTTTCTAGCTAGAATGTTCAAGAGAGGAGGAATGGCAGCATACGTGGGAATGATCCCACCTGTGAACTGTTTCTAAGGCTGCCTCCAGACATTGCTGTAAAAACCCTCACTGGACTGATGGTCCAGTGTAAAGTAGGTCTGGAGGGGAAATGGTCTGCCTAGTCTCACGGTCGATATTCCACATCTTAGCATTTTTGTGCCCTTGCAGTGGTGATATTCTTCTGCTCATCTGCTCAGCCCCTCTCTGAATGCTCACCATCAAGCACATTTTGATAGGTCTGCTGCGCATTCCTGGGTTCTCATTAGTTCTCTGCAGTTCTTCCACACAGACGAAAAACACAGAGTAATGCAATAGCCTGCAGTGAGAATACTTAAAACTACTTAAAAAAAAACACTCAGAGAATTGTTAAATGTGTCTGTCAAATCAAGTGCAGCTGTGCATTAAAACTTGAATTTTTAGCCCTGTCTGGATGCACACTAAGCTGCCCCAGATGGGAAAAGTGATGTTTATTCCAAAATATTTTTTAAAAATTTGAAGTGATTCTTTTTCACGTATATTTGGTGGGCATGTAAACATGTATTTGTAATGCAAAGATACTCAAATGAGTGTGTATACATTTCATTGGATCTGTCTGCCTGCGTTCAAGCAGATGTAGTCAGATGTGCTTCAGTGGCAGAACTGGAGTGGAAACTAATTAATATCTAGGACGCAAACTCGTTAGGGATGTGCATGAATATTTGCAAGATTTGAAATTCGTACAAATTTGTATGAATTTGGACATTCGTATAAGTATCAAATGTTACGACGTTCATACATTGACATTTGTATTCGTATGAAGGCTTTGGGATATTTGTGAACTGGGGAGGTTGAAATGGGCTGCACCAGTCACATCTGCAATGGATCCAGAGTGCATTTGATATGGATTAAGAGTTGATACAAAATGGATTCAGGGTGGATTTGGCGGATTTGGAGTGGATACATAGGCCATTATAGGATTAGCCATTCCTAAGCTAGAAGGAGTGGCAGAGGTCAGTTTGAGAAAGATCTCAGTGGAGGAAGGTGATCTCTCCAGAGACTGAACACAAATTGACTGGGAATTTGAAAAAATAATCTGGAAAAATTGCTGCTGCGCTGCGGTATGTTTGGGAGATAAGTTCTCAGGTTTTTGGACAGAGTTTGTCCAAATAAATATACTATATCATAACATAAAGTATTAATTCGGAAAAGTTTATCTTTAAGAAAAATTATTTAATACTTTAAAAGTTAATTTTCAAAAAATAAAACAAATCCATCAAATAAAATGAAGGTAGAATGCCAGCAAAGGGGGGCACTGTCGTATGTATGACTACCTGCCCACTGGGCAGAAGTCCTGGATCTGTGCTTGGTGCAATGAGCTCCAGGCTATCAGGGAATGTGTCTCTTCCCTTGAAGCCAAGGTAGCGGACCTGGAGAAGGAGATAGAGACCAACAGGGCTGAGAGTGAGGCCTTCAGGGATGCAGTAGGAGCATCCCACTCCATGACAATCAGCCCTCCAGCTGCCTCAGAGAGTGGAAGCCTCAGGCAAGGAAGACATCAACCCAAGGAAGAGAGACAGCTTCCCCTAGTTGGGACCCCTTCCTTAGTGGATGTGCCTGTATCCTTTTGCACGGTAGATACTCCTCCATGGGTAGTAGCAGGAAGGCTTTTTGTAGTGGGTGATTCAATTATCAGGAATATAGAGAGCCGGGTTTGTGATGGGCATGTTGACCGCATGATGACTTGCCTGCCAGGTGCAAAGGTTGCAGACATCACGTGGCATCTAGATAGGATGGTAGACAGTGCCGGGGAGGAGCCAGTGGTCATGGTACATGTCAGTACCATTGATGTTGGGAAGGTGAGACGGAGTGTCCTGGAAGCCAAATTTAGGTTGTTAGGTAGAAGACTAAAGTTCAGGACATCCAGGATTGCATTCTCAGAAATGCTACCTGTTCCACATGCAGGACAAGCCAGACAGGCAGAGCTCAGGAGCCTCAATGCATGGATGAGGCAGTGGTGTCAGGAGGAAAAGCAGGACACTTCTAAGGCCACTTGCTGGGATTCGAGAGCAGGAAAAGGTTTGTCCTTGTCTCTGCTGGAGATGCCCATGAGCATTTGGTGGGCCACCAGGTGTGATGGGATGCTGGACTAGATGGGCTGTGGCCTGATCCAGCAGGGCTTCTCTTCTGTTCTTCTGTTCATATATGATTCATACTGAACATTTGCATTGAATTTGTATCGAACATTTGAAGGGAATCTATTCAAACGAATACGATACTTCTTGCATCCAATTCAATATGAATCGAAAACAAAAAATAATTGTGCACATCCCTATTAAAGTGTGTGAGTGTGGCATCAAGGAACATGCACCTTTAAGGTGATACTGCAGGTCCCCTGAAACAATGTATGCATTGATAACGATTGAGACTTTCTATTGCCTGCAAAGACCCTTTGTCTCTGTGTCAATGGTGTATTTGCATTGCATCTGAATCCCCCTTGTCCCCTCTGCCTGGCTGCAGCATTTGACCCAATTGCGTGGGCCAGTCCATGGGGTTTGGGAGGCACTGTTGCAGAAGTTCACATTCATTATTGTGGAACAGTGGTTGCACAGCTGCAATCGCCGCCTCTGCTGCCTCCGCCATGCCCCCCAGTGCTGCTGTGGGGGGACAGAGGTTGCGGCAGCTTCAGGGGCCACCTCTGTCAGTGCAGCCCCATTGTCACAACCACCACCCCTCCACCCTGAGGAGGTTGCTTCAGCACTGGGGAGGAGGAGGCGGGAGGCAGGGACGGGGGGGGGAGCATTGGGGCCACAATCCTCCCTACCAGCTGAAGCAGGCAGCCACGATCACCTTCCCCCCAGACAACACTCACAGCCTCTGTAGCCACGAGTGGTGGGGCAGTGCCAGCACCACCTGCGCATGCAGCTCAGCTCCTGCTGGCCCAGCCCCTGGACTGCATGGCAGGTAAGTGGTGCAGACCAGATTGTGGAAACCTTTAAATGGGGCCACGTGAAATCCAGATTTAATGGACTGAAGGACCCATTAAATCCAGATTTCTCCTGCCCTCTTGGGGACAGGGCCTGCCAGATGGGGCATTGAATGGAGTCCACGCAGGGACAGGACCTGCCAGATTGTTACCAACTGGGTACCAATCAGCTTCCTAATGGGGTCTTAATTGGGTTCCTAGTGCTCATGGAAAAACAGCCCTAGTATGTTAAGTGCAAAAAGGACCTAAAAGGGAGCAGAGAAAGATGACTTCCTCAGCAGGAGAACATTGTGTGGCTTTTTCTTTCTTTTTTGTTAATGTTTGTCTTTAATCTCTTTCTGATTCAGCTGTGTTTTACAGTATGTTTGCTTGTAATCAGATGTATGGCATCTAAGGAGGGAGTTCCCTCTTCTAGTTGATTGGTCCTGTACTTCATTACAAGTTTGACAAAGAAAGGCTTTTTTAAAAAGGAGATCTTGCTTAAGAATGAGTTTTTTTCTGGTTCATATGCAACAGCACTGCTTTCTCCCCTTCCTATGTACATGTCTGCTCAGATAGGTTCAGTCGCACAGTTCTGCAGATTTTGCAAGAAAGCAAAGAGTGATGGAGAGGAGGCCTACATTTTTTTATCAAGGGCCCCACCCTGGCTCCTGTATGAATGAGCCCTTTGTTTCAGATGACACTTTAGCAATGCTTCCTTCAGGGGAAGGAAGTATAGCTAACTTCAGAGCGCCATTCTCCTTTAGGAGTTTGCAAAGAGAGAAATAATGGCAATAGGTATTCAGATTGGTGGTACCTCATATGTTGGCACTTGTGCATTTGGTTTCACTGGCTAAATACTCTACACATCCAATTGCTGCATAGGTGCTGATATCATAAGTGGTTGCATGCAGACCACATACCCTGGAAAGGTGCTGAGATGACTACCCTTTATAGAAGAAGGAAGGAGGAGAAGGGTAGGAGTAGGCTTTTATACTCTGCTTTTCGCACCTTTAAGGGGACTCAAAGCAGCTGATGAACCTTCTGCTCTTCTCCCCACAACAGACATCCCGTGAGATAGGTGGGGCTGTGAGAGCTCAGGAGAGCTGTGATTAGCCTAAGGTCACCCAAATAGCTTCATGGAGGAGTGCAGAATCAACCAAGGGTGTTTTTCCACTAGCACTAAGTAGCCATTGAAGTACCCATTAAGGACCCATTTGGCTCAGAGCAGGAAGACCCCATTTCCACTACAGACCCCATTAGAGCCACATTTGTTTCCACCACAGCTAGGGAAATCCGGATCATATGGGTCCTTCAGGACCTATAATCCAGATTTCCTGTGGATCCCATTAAAGGGGTCTACAATGGGGTCTTCAGCCATCAAATCCAGATTATGGGGAACCTGTTTCCACTACAATTGGGCAATGGGGTCTAGAGGAAGCTCAGGTGGGATACCCATAGGGGGGGATGCCCCAAACTCAAAACTTTGAAGTCCCTCAGAAGTTGCCTTCAGAGATTAGCAAAGGCTCCAAAGATAATCCCTTGAGAGAACAATGCCACTGTCAAAGGCTCCAGAGGATCTTTGAAGTTAGTAGCAGATCACTTGCAAGATTCTACAGAGCTGCTCTGGAGGATCTTCAAAGGTTCTTTGGAGCGTCTACGGAGATTGCACCCCCTGTCCCCCCAAACACCTGGGTGACAGGCAGACCCCTTGTGGGTAGATCCGGATTTGCACATGGGTGCTCCGGCGTTTCCACAGCAGGCAGGCTAGCACCCATTGCTATTGGGTGCTAGACCACCCATCGAAACACATTGGGTACTTCCCTTAATCCGGATCTACTAGATCCAGATTAAGGGAAGTACCCATTCCTTAGATCCAGATCTTCTTAGATCCGAATTAAAGGAGCACAGTGGAAAAACACCCCAAGAGAGATAAGAGTCCAACATTGTAACCACAAGACCACACCGACTCACAATATACAGGATTGATCCAAGATCATTGCCACACAAAGCATGTCCTTTGCATAGCTATTCAGTAATTGAGAAAGGGAATAAGTTCCTCACTAAAGCAAATGGCACCAGTTGGTCCCTGTATCTCATTCATCCTAAAAGAGAATATGGAGAGGAAAGCATCATCATGGACCCCAGCACCCACCATCAAGGGCACCTGTCTAGGGGTACAGCCAGGTGTCTAAACAGTTCCCAAGCGTGTCAACTAACTGAAGAAGAAAGGGAGTGGAGAATTCTGAAGACTGGACTGTGTGTAAGTGGATAGCATAGAATTAGCTTCACTGTACAAATACAGAACACCCACTGTTGTTGTCATCAGCATCGGCATTGGCATCATCATCATCAAGCAGCTTTGATTCCAAATAAAATACCATGCAAATAAGAAACCTAAAATGGCATTTAATAAGATATTGCTGCCCAAACGCTCAGAGTCCAGGCCCTCTTAAGGAAACTTGAAAATAACAGACAATCATCCAGAAGGCCTACTGCCACAGATGTTATGTCCTGCCTTAATAGAGGTCATCAGTTCAACTGAGTCTGGTTGTGGACCAGATACACTTGGTGGATCACAATGTAAGATGCTGTGCTGCACTAGATGGGCTGTGGCCTGATCCAACATGGCTTCTTTGCATTTATAATCATGAAAGTGAAGGAAAGGAACTTTCCCTAGTTCTGGCCTTGCAAATTTGTTTCATTTTTGAGGAAATGAAGGAAGGTAAGGCTTTAAATCAGTATGAGACATCAGATATGTGGCCATCCTTGAGTTGTAGATGGTTTCAAATCCACCTAAAATATCTCATGTTCATGACATGTATAAAGAGGAAATATTTACATAAGGACATAAGAAGAGCCCTGCTAGATCAGGCCACAACCCATCTACTCCAGGGTCCTGTCTCACACAGTGATCCACCAATTGCTTCTGGAAATCTCAAGCAGAAGACAAAGGCAAAACTTTCACTTGATGTTGACTCCCTGCAAATGACCTCTAGAGACATCCTGCCTGTCTCTCCAGCCTGGAGGCATTTCTTAGGCATCCTTTCTAGTAGCCATCAATGCACGGGTCCTCCATTAATTTGTCTAACCTTTTCTTAAAGTTATCCAGGTTTGATGCTGTCACCATCTCTTCTGGTAATAAATTCCATAAACTGATGATCCTCCCCCTCTGGGTAAAAACACTCCCCCTTGTCCATCCTAAATCTCCTGCCCATCAGTTTCATAGGGTGCCCCTTGATTCTAGTGTTGAGTGATAGAGAAAATAATTTTTCATTACCCATTTTTTCCACACCATGCATGTTTTGTTTTTACATACTTTGATCAGATCATGTGTTAAATGCTGTTTTTCAAGGCTGAAGAGGCCTAGACGTTGCACCCTGATTTCATAAGGGAGGTGGGAACAGATGGAACAATGGTATTCTCCCGTAGGTGTGCTGTGTCACGCATATTAATTTGTTTTCTGTGTCTATTAATTGTATGTCATTAGGAGTGGTCTGGAATTATTGATAGGATCAGGGATAGGAATGGAAAGATAGGGACGGGGAGAGGCAGATAACTGATAGGTTTGTCTTTTTTTTTCTATTAAGCTCTTGCTGCAAAAAATCTCAAAAGTTTTCACCTGTTACCTCTTCTCCTATTAGCAGAAAAAAAAACACCCAGAATTTGTGCTGAATGGATAAGCAGCTCACTACCAGAATAACTTGATATTGATAAACTGAAAAACAAAACCCAACTAAGTACTCACTTCTACATGTTGAAAGAAGCAAGGTTACAGTCCCCCCTGCAACAAATTTCTTGCTTAAATTGGACAGTTCCCTATCTCTCTCAGGCCACAGTCATGTCATAGGGCTTGTTAGCCCTTCATAGGGATGGTCAGGGGAGCCAGCCATAGCCAGGTTGTTTTGGCCTAGAACAGCCTGGCCCTGGAGACACCTCCCATACTGCCACCATTGCCACCCCCTGCCAAACCTTCATGGCCAAAGGTTGTCTTTAACTGGCAGAGGGGCTCGGTGTGGTGGGGGCAATGTCAGAGGGCAAGGGGGTGGATTGGCATGCCCTAGGGGCAGCATGATGGGGGGCTGTGGTGGAGAGAAACAGAAGCAATGGTGGCTGGCCTGGCATGCCAGCATGATGACATGATGGAAATGCTATGGGAGGGCAAGGGGTAATGGTGGTCGCTGTGGCAGAGCACTGGCCGCCATTACACTGAAACACACCTTTACCAGGTAAGAAAATTGGTTCAGTTTGGCGGCAGCAGTGGCATGGTAGACCTCTTGCTGAAACAGACTCAGTGCTGGGATTATCAGATTGCAGGATAGTCTCATTCTGGCCAGGAAAGTCGTTAGAAAAAACTAGAAACTCATTCTGGCATCTGGTGTCTAAGAACCTACAATGGCCCCAGTCCTCCTAAAACCAAAGATGGGGTGTACATGAATACAATTTTCAGGATTCGATTCGATTCAAATTGAATATCCAAAAATTGGATTCGATTTGAATCTTCAACATTCGAATGTATTCACATTCAATTTGAATTGAATAAATTTGAATCTGTTCGTTTTTATTTGAATTTGCACATACAAATGTCAACAACATTTGTATGTGCCTGTACGCATCCCATATTTATCCTGTACGCATACCGTTTTCATCCCATACAGATCTGTACAAATGCATACTGATGCGGGAAAGATCCACACGGGCGAGTTCGCATCGTGTACATATCCATACACATACAAATGTCCAAATAATTTGAATGAAAAGATTCAAAATTCCAAATTTGTTTGAATGTTTAAATTTGAATTTATAGACATTTGATTCAAATTCAAATGTCCAAATTCAAACATCGAATTTCGAATGTTTTGAATATTTGTGCCCATCCCTAGATGAAACCACAGCCTAACTTGCTAGAGTGCATGGAAAAAAAAACCATTTACCATAATTCCTCTAAATAAACAGTCTTCTGAAATATGGAGAAAGGGTCCACCATGTTCAACAACCTGTTCTCCTGCTTCTCTGTTTCCACACAGGGAAACTAGTAACTTCAGCAACTTTTGTAGCTCCATCAGGATGGGTGGGGTGAATTACAGGGTTGAGAATGTGCTGATCCACCCAAATTCCCTTATTTAGAGCTACACCATATGAAGAAAAGGCCAGGAGTTGGTACACCTTTCATGGTTGCCCAGAAGAGACCATTTCAGCAGATATTGCCTGCACAGGATATACCTGCTGAAACAGCCTCTCCGGCACAACCATTCCTGCCCTATTCCCAGTGAGCTACGTTATTACTGGGAAGATGTCAAACTCTTCTGTGCTCCATCCAGGTGTGTTCCTCTCCCCAGGTAAGTCAGAGGTGTGATGGCAGTCCATTCTTGCAAATGGGGCTAGATGGGGAAAGGATTTGCATACTATGAAGAGGTTCTAATTAATTTTCTCGTGTTCTGCCTATCCTCTAAGCTTTCTTTGTACAAAGTTTCAGAGAAAGTATAAAGTTGATCAAGCTGTCAGTCAGCAATTGAAAGCAATACATTTGGCAATTTCTGTTAAGCAAGACGGAAGGGTTTCCCAATGTCTAATTAGTGTGACAGAAGTTATATGTATCCATGCTTAAATGATCACTTTAAACAGTACATGAAGCATTAGCGACTCGGTCAGGCCTACAGCCCAGGCAATCTATTCCATTGCCTTCCCTTCAGAGTAAGTATAATGTTTCTGTGTTGCGTTTGGTGGAAAGAAACTTGTATTACTGTTGAAATGGCTTAGAACACTGTTGGAATCATAACTAGCTTGATAGGCTAACTCTCTGAAAATATTTTTTAACCATGCTGTAAGATGGCAAAAATGGTTTTTAAAAAAAGATGCTGTAAGATGCTGTTTATCCATTTATGTGCAACTAATTTTCTGAGAATGCTTTATTGTTGTTGCTATTGTTGTTGTTGTTGTTGTTATTGTTGTTAATCATCATCATCATCATCAGTTGTGCTATAAAGGACATGGGGCATTCGATTTGACTCAAATTGAACGTCTGTAAATCTGTATTCGTACGGATAGTTCACATTCAAATGTGGTAAAATTCTATTCAATATGAATCCATTTGTATGTATTTGTACGAACATTCGATACATATCGGATACGAATGAATACGTATCCGATATTAACAAATACATAGTGATATGAATTAATACATATCCAATACTTATCTGATATGAACAAATACGTATCTGATATGAACAAATACATATTGATGCAAATGAATATGTATCCGATACTTATTCATAACATATCCATGCTCTTAAAACGTCCAATCTGACGTTTTAATATCACTTTTTAGTACACTGTCAGTCCATGTCAAATGCAATCTGGATCCATTGCGGATGTGACTGGCGCTCTGTTTTTCCACACCCACAATGTAAGAAATGTCTGAACTATTTGTGCAAATGTCTTGAAACATTCGTATTCATTTGAATGTTAACATTCGAATATTGTAACATTCAGTTTGAGTTTGAATGTTCAAATTCAGCCAAATTCGATTGAATTTCGAATGTTAAGAATATTCACGCACATCCCTAGTTACTTTGGCCATGCTACAGGAGGAGGCCATAACTGGTGAATCTGCTACAGTTGGAAAGAGGCTCTTTCAGCCACCGCCTCCATCTGAGCTTCAGGCATCAACATGGAGTCCAAAAGCACCCCCAAATGCCTCACCCAATCCTTCTAGCTATTACAACCTCGTCAAAGACAAGGTTCCTCCCAATTTCATGGACTCAGGAGTCGGGCCTTGGACAAACAACATTTCTCTCTTGCTTGGATTCAACTTCAATCTGTTGCCCCTCTTCCAAGCAATTACTTCCTCTAATCCAGTGGTTCTCAACCTGTGGGTTGGGAACCCTTTGGGGGTCAAACTACCCTTTCATAGGAGTTGCGACGAGTCTCCTGCTGCCCCTTCCTCTCCCCTCCCAGCTGCCCCTCCCCTGTGGTTGGGGGTCTCCACAACATGAGGAACTGCATTAAGGGGTCACAGCATTAGGAAGGTTGAGAACCATTGCTCTAATCTCTTCTCAAGCTCTTCCAACCACCTCTCTTGATTCAGATGGCACAGAGAGATAGAGCTGGGTGTCGCCTGCCTGTCGATGAGATCTCACTCTAAATATCTTTCTTCAGAGCCAGTCAGGGTGTGTATGTAAGCTCTGAAAACCAGGAATGGGGTTGCGCCACTGAAGTGAATTCCCTGTAGCATCTGTGGTATACTGGTATTCATCCATATGCCAGCAACCCTTGAAAAAGAGGTCTACTGGTAGACTGGTTATCCTAACCCAGTTTATGCTCCTTTTTTGGCACCCTAACCCAGTTTATGCTCCTTCCTGTCCAGACAGAGCATACTAGGAGGGAATGGGGCCTCTTTGTAAATCACACCTGGGTGTGGAAGGAAAGTCCATAGAACTCTTCCTATTCTGCACAACTAGAAAGTGAGGAAAGACCCTTTGTTTCTCCCCTGTCCCACAAAGATTTTTACTGTATTTTAATTATTTCTATTCTGCGAAAGTTTTTACCATTTTTTATAAATGTTATTTGTAAACCACTTTGGGTTTGTTGTTTTCAATGAAAAGTAATAAATAATTGGTAATGATGAAACCAAGACTGATTAAATGCTTCTCTTTCTCTTTCTTCCTTTCTGAGCCAGTTTGGTCTAGTGGTTAGGGCAGGGTTTCCCAAACTGTGGGTCAGGACCCACCTCTAGGAAATTTAACCATATTTGAAATAACTTTTTTGATGTAATTATTTAATTAAGTAATAAAAACATTGTATTAAAACTTTGTTTGTTATTTGAAAAGTCCTTTATTCATATTGGTAACGGTTAAATTTCCTAGAGGTGGGTCCCGAGTTGGTAAACTTATATTAGATGGGTCATAGCCCAGACAACTTTGGGAAACACTGGGTTAGGGAGCCAGCCTCTTATCTGGGAATACTGGGTTTGTTCCATTCTCCTCCATGAAGCCAGCTGGGTGACCTTGGGCTAGTCACAGCTCTCTTCCGCGCTCTCACAGCCTCACCCACCTCACAGGATGTTCTGTTGTGGGGAGAAGAATAGAAAGTTTTGTCAGCTGCTTTGAGTCCCCTTAAATGGGTGAGAAAAGTGGGGTAGAAAAGCCAGCTCTTCTTCTTCTTTACTTCTACAATCACAACTTGTAGGGTTATGCCATTACTTATCCTATTTTTGTGCAGGAAATTAAGAAGAGCTTCAAGAAAACATGGATAATCTTCTGCTCAACATAATCTTAATGACTGTGGGCTTCATCGTGGGCACGGTTATGAGATTATTAAATGCGGTGTTCAGGATCAGTGTATGGTGAGTAAAGTATCTAGCAAGGTATCGAATGATCCATTTGCTCTGCTGGAGAGTAAAATTGTAACCAGGAAACATGTGTTTGTATAAAAATCAGAAGCCAAAGGAAGTTTAGGCTTTAGCAGGGCTCACCGCTAGAGATGTGCCCAAGGTTGTTGGTTTTTTTTAATGTTCCAGTACAGTTTGATTTGAACTAAAACCCAAGAACTTTGAACATGTTCTAATCAAGCTTCAAACTTCTCGAAGAAGTTTGGTTCAAATGTCCATCGAACAGTTACATATAGGGAACAATGGAAGAGAGCAAGGGGGACTAGCAGGGCCATCGCTGCACAGAGTTTGACCTGGAGATGGCTAGGCCTCTTTAGCCTGGAAAGACGGCGTTTAAGAGGGGACCTGACTGAAGTATATAAAATCATACATGGTATAGAAAAGGTGGATAGAGAAGACACTACAACCGTGGGGGCTGGGGGGGGGCATTCCATGAAGCTGATGGGTAGCAGAGTCAGATCAGACATGTGGAAGTATTTCTTTACCCAGAAGGTCATTGGTCTATGGAATTTGGTACCAGAAGAGGTGGTAACAGCATCCAGCCTAGATGGTTTTAAGGAAGAGTTAGATAAACTTATGGATGACAGGTGTATCAAGGGCTACTGGAATGGATGCCTAAGTACATCTTTCAGGCTGGGGGGGGGACAAGCAGGATGTTTCTAAGGCCATTTGCTGGGATTCGAGAGCAGAAGGTTTGCCCTTGTCTCTGCTTGAGATGCCCATGGGCAGTTGGTGGGCCACTGTGGGTGATAGGATGCTGGACTAGATAAGTTGTGGCCTGATCCAGCAGGGCTCTTCTTGTGTTCTTATTTGACATGGGGCTCCTGCCAATCATCAGAAAGGCTCTTTATAGGTATTGGGGCAATCAGATTTTTTAAAGATTTTTTTAAAAATATCCCATTTGTTCCTATGGAGCTGGTGGGAGATATCAAAAAATTAATTTTAAAAATCCAAATGTCATGCCACGTGGAAGGGGTCTCCTGCCACCCCTCCAGACCAACTTCACAATTTGGGGTCTCAAGGTCAAACTCTCTGCAACTTTGACCATGCTGGCCTAGGCCTGGCCAGGCAGTTGTTGCTACAGTCAACTTTGGCAGGCGTAGTGACATCAAAATGGAGATGCTGCATCATCTGTGTATTTCCCCCTTGGCCACGGTCTCAGACTGACCCGACATTACTGGTGGGGTGTGTGCTTGCACATACAGTTTTCGGAAAACTTCCATTTTTTCCTTTGAAGCCCTATTTTTCCTTTGAAGATTTCCATTTTTTCCTTTTAAGTTTGGTCTAGTGGTTAGGGAACCGGACACTTATCTCAGAATACTGGATTTGATTCCACTCTCCTCCATGAAGTCAGCTGGGTGATCTTGGGCTAGTCACAGGCCTCCTCCTGAGCTCTCACAGCACCATCTACCCCACAGGGTGATTGGTGTGAGGAGAATAGAAAGCTTTGTCAGCCAATCTGAGTCCTTCTTCTTTTCTGGGTTCAGCAGAGCTCCACCCTCTGATTTTCTACCTGGATGCTGCAACTATTGGGAAAGTGATTCAGGTTACTTGGCTATGGCAGTTTTGCTGGAAAGGTGATGCTCCTTAGTAGGAATCCCAGTGTCTCTTTTAAGCCACGAGGTATACTTTTCCTCCCCACATTCAAACACTGACATGGTTTTAATATGTTTTTGGTTCTGTTCTGCATCAAATACCTCATTTGAACCTAAGGGGCTAGTTGGTTTGAAAACGCAAACTCTGAGCACTCCCTGTTCACTACAAACTACATTTGAATAAAACCATTCAGCAAATCTCTACTTGCCACCTGGATGGATATTTTCCTCTGCGACGCTTAAAGGAAGGGTGTGAAGGCAAATAAGTAAAATCTGCTTGCTTAGACTGCAGCAGGTCTAGGCAAGCATGTGGATGGCAGGTCCCTTATTCCAGGGTATAATCTGGAATAAGGTCCGGTACGGAAATGATCGAACTCCTTTTACTCCTTGGCTTCCTGACGGAAAGTTGGACTGCCAGAATGGTAGTTATGTTTGTGCCCCCTTTTCTAAATACATTTATTTGAACTTGAGTTTGAACTTTATTGATTAGTCATACATGACCATATCAAGTTTGCAAAAAGAAAAAATATAAAGCATACAAAAATTAAATCAAGAATCAACATAAACATAACATTGTTATTTGTCCCCATCACACTTACAAAACACATAATTCAAGTCAATGAATAATTTCCTAAATCTGCTCTGTTTATTTGTTTATTAGGGGGGGGGATTCACATTGGGTAACCCTACTTGAATTTCAGAAAATTAGTGTATGGCCGCTTTCCCATTATAAGCTTATTTCAGTTTCAAACCATTTTCAATCCTCACAGTTCCCACGTCAGGTTGGCTTAACACACTTTCCACGTGTTAAATCGCCCCAAAGCGTTGTAAATGTTAATCCTCATTTCAACAGGTCTCACTCCGGTTTGTGCGCTTGAAACATTTTACATTTTTTACTGTGGGAACCGTTCCGTGTTAAGGGATGAGAGCTTCCCTCCCCCAATAGCTTGCTTCCAAAGATAGTGATTTTGCTGTAAAAATCACCTCTTAAAGCAGCCGCTACACTTAGCAATCCAACCACTTCACACCTGATGACGATGTTGCAATTTTGAAAGTTCTGACCTTTAAAAAAGGGAAAAGGAAGGAAAGCAGCCGAAGTTTGGGTGAGATGTGTTTTAAAGGCTGTGACGGTGATGGGCGAAGGGGGCTTGAGTTGCCACTGCTGCTGCGTGCCCTGGGCAATGAGGAGAGGAGGGGAAAGAATCACTGGCTGCCCGCTGCCGTTTTTCCTCCATCCAGGCAAGTGGCAGCCACCCAGCCACCGAGTTAGGCTCCCTGAAGGGGTCCCTTATGGGTGGCACGTTCACGGCAGGAGGAAGAGGACAGGGCAGCCCCGAAAAGCGGCTTTTAAAAAGTAGCCACTTGAGTCCCCCCTTGAGTCAGGTACGTCCTCAGAATCCAGATTGAACGCGATTCTGGCTGAAAGTAATGGGATCAGGCAAATTCGCGTTTGCATCTGGTTTTGTTATTTTGGTTTAGGGAAACTAAATTAAGCTTCTAATGGGAATGCGGCCATCGTGTTTAAAGGAGAGGTTACTTTAACCATGTTTCACCTTGCCTTGGGAAACCCCATGAGAAAAAGTCTGAGTGGTCTCATACACACACAGTGGCAAGAGGTACCTCATGGAGGATAGGCTGCTCACCACTTTCAAGCACAATTGCTATCTAAGATGCCCTTTTGGCAGGGTGCAATTTCCCCTCTTCATAGATGCCTCAGCAGAACAAGTCCCTGTCCCAAGATATATTCTGTGATAAGGCCCAGTGCAAAAAGGGTCTTTATTTCTGTAAGTATATGCATACATATGTGCGTGTGTGCAAGTGTGCAAGGGTCCATGCGTTATTTGTTGGTTGTACAATGATTTTGTATTACTTGAAAATTCAAAAGAAAAAGAAAAATTTAAAAATCAACAAGTGTGGGTTTTTGAAGACCTGGCTTAATTATACTCTTTTCAGAAATGGTCGACCCACTTTCAACATCAATTCTAGAACCTTCATACAGCATTTATTTAGAAAATGATCTCCCTGTTCAAAATCTCTTCCTTATCCATCTTGTTTTCTTTCTGTGATTTTAGGTTAAAATATCAGCAAACTGGTGTGAAAGTGAAATATGTGGACCATAAGGGTTACAGATTCTGTTACTTCTCCCGCGGAAAGCCTGGATCCCAGCCATCCATGTTGTTACTTCACGCGTTTGCATTCAACAAAGATATGTGGCTGAACACTATCAAAGTATGCTTCTTTCAGTGCTCTAGTTTAGACAGCATCATTGCTAAATAGGGCTGTTCTAAGATTTGTTGGTGCCACAAAGGAAAAATGCAGAGGACTCCCTGTTCCCTCTTATTGGTCTGGCTGACTATTATTTGGAAAAAGTTTCCCAGATGTGTTTAAACATCTACTTCCAACCTGGGATGGCTCCCTCAGCTTACCTCTACCTGAGCCAAGGTTTAGCCCCTTTCTGCACTGGGCCTTATTCCAGATTATATCTTGAAATTGGAATCTCCCCTCCACATGCTGGTGCTTTACAAGGCACAAAGGCCAGATAACTTTTAGGATGCATCAGGCGTCAACATTTTGCGGTGCCTAATGCATTCAGAATTTACCTGGCTCTTCGTCAAATGCTGGGTAAGTGCAATTGCCACAATCACCATGCTGTGGCAATAGGCATGCTCTGTGCTGTTGCGCAGTAAACCGGGTGATGTGGCATACAACTGCAGCTGGGCTGCCCTACCCAATGCTACATTTGCCCAGAAGAGGTGTAAATGGAGCATTCAAGGCTGTGCTGTGGAGCAGATTTTAGTAAGGATGTACACAAATATTCATCGGGTTCAAAGTTTGTAAAAATGTGTACAAATTCAAACATTTGTGGGAGAATCAAAAGGTGCCTACATTCATAGGCCCCCATTCACCTGCGAATCCAATGTATCCAGCCTCCATTGGGGTTGTGTCTCCCCTTGTCTCTCCCCTGGCTGCACCCCCTTACCTGTATATCTAGCTGCAACTGCCACTACAACCCAAGGCTCAGCTAGGCCTCTGACATGTGTGTGCATAGCTCACACATTCAGGAATCACGAAAAATTGTGTGAGATTTCCTGCAATTCCCGGACAGGGCAGCCTCTCCAGCTGCACACGCACCTCCAGAAGACCTAGTTGAGCCTTGGAGGAGCGTATGAACATCTGCCACTGCCACCACCATCACCTTCTCCGAGGCTTAACTGGGTCTTCTGGAGGTGCCTAGTTGAGCCACGGAGGAGGTCAGGGCAGTGGCAGCAGCAGCTGTTCATGACCTCCTCCGAGACTGAACTAGGATTTCTGGACGTGTGTGTGGTTGTGAAGAGGCTGCCGCCCCAGCCCCCCCAGCCTGGAATCACAGGAAATCCATTTCCTGTGACTCCCAGATGGGGGGAGGGCTCTCCAGCTGTGCATGCACCTCCAGAAGGCCTAGTTGAGCCTTGGAGGAGAGTGTGTTATAGCAGGGATTTGTGGGGGGCGGGGGTCCCTTTTTGTGCAAACATTCAACAGACAGTTGCATGCAATGCTGAATATCCCACAGACATTTGCAGGGGGATTTAAATAAAGCCAAATATTCTGCCTTCGATTCGTATTGAGTTATGGAGAGGCAATGGGCTTTGTGCACATATCTACATTTTAGTCCTCCAAAGATATCTGTCCAGGACATGCTCCGGCACACAGAGATACTTCTGGGAAAGAAGCATCTCATTGCAATGTGTATGCTCCATGTTACCAGATGGGATGCAAAATGGTTCTAAAGCACTCCTGCCATAGTATGTAACAGTATGTGGATAGAGCAGGTCCGTATTTCGAGATAGAATTTGTAGGCGTGTGCACAAATATTCATAACATTCAACATTCGTACAAATTTGTATGAATTCAGACATTCGTATTCGAATCTAATGTTGGCACATTGGAAGACTGACATTCAAATTCAAAGTGAATGTTTCAATATATTTATATGAAGCTTCATATGGGATTAGTGTGGGATTGAACATTCGTATCAAATTTGAATCCCAGTATGAGAGAAGGGAATCTATTCAAACGAATATGAATTTTCTTGTATAATGTGCTGTAGGATCTCCTGTCCCCTCTGCGCCATTATATAGTTTCTACACTGTTTGACTCACTGTTTGTAATTGGGCACCATGACAATTTTTTTTTAAAAGGGAGGAATTCTGTGGTTAGCTGCAATGAGGAAACGGATTAGAAATACCTGGCTGCAGACTATTGATAACATGATAGAGACAACATACTCTGCTCTGTTTAACTACCCAGCTCACTTACCCTGCAGTAGTTTAGTGTCAGTCATAATCCTGTCCTGCAGCCTGGAGCCTTATTTCTTGCACTTGTCATTTTTGACCTGTTTTATGGCAGAGAGGAGCGCATCTGCCAGGAGTGTTCATAAATGATTGTGAAATGATTAAAGCTTGTCATTGCCTTGGAGACAGGGGGTGGTTCTGCACTGGACTAAATAAATCCGGATCTACCTCATCCGGATTTAGTAAAACCGGGTTCCAGTAGACTCAGTTTTACTAAATCCGGATGCCCGGTAGATCCGGATTTACGGGGGTAGATCCGCATCTAATAGATGCGGATCTACCCACCCCTGTCCTTCCGCACATGCGGTGGAAGGACGGATTAAATCCGGATTTGAGGTGGGTGCTGTGCGGATGCACAGCACCCGCCTCAGATCCGTGCTCCAGGGCCCCTCCCTCGGCCTGCCACGCTTGGCTCCTTTGAGCCAAGCATGGTGAGCCGGGGGACCCCACTGCCGCGGCTCACCCTCGCCCTCGCCCTCGCCCCAGAAACGGCGGATTGCCGCTTCTGGGGCCAGGGGGAGCTTCTCCAAAGCCCTCCCTAGCCCACCCAGGGGGGTCGCATGAAATCCCCTCCTTACCTGCTCCTGGTCACCCCGATTCTGGCTGCAGGGACCCAGGATGCAGTGCGCCTGCATCCTGCATGCCTCCTGATTGGCTGGGGCTGCTCCTAGCAGCTCCAGCCGTCAGGAGGCATTCTGCGCAGGTGCGCCGTCTAGCCCGGGCAACGCAAACCGCTGCTTCTGGGGCGAGGGCGAGCCACGAGGTAGGAGTCCCCCGGCTCGC